>CM076572.1:972609265-972822386 GCA_034641835.2 Pinus albicaulis
GATCTTTGTTCACAATATTTTCAAAGATATGATCTGTGGAAGTTAGGGCTTTTTCAGGATCCCGAATTTCATCTCAAAGAGGTGATCATGGTAAAATCTTTATAACTCTCTCTCTGAGCATCAGATTGGAATGATGTAAAAAGTGGTCGCAAGTACAAAGATTGCAGTTTCTTTTATATCAATTTTAGAGTCGAAGGATGAAACAGGGACACGTGGCAAGTCGTACAAGTTCTCTCTACTGAACGAGTCCATAATTAGGTCATTGTGGGAGATTGGACATAACTTTACCTTGAAGAATCCAAATTAGGTCATACCTATGGAATTCGAAAAAGGACTCAGAGGGCTACCTCAGGGCCAAATTTCAAATATTGAAGATCCAAAATCACAGAGATAATTCAGTTTCAATATCAACCTCATCAAAAGCAAGAAAAATGTGTGTATTTGTTTCCGAATTGCATAAGTCTTGTGTAAAAAATCAGTTTGAAGTGATTCCAAAGGCCTATTGAGCATATATTTCAGTATTGGGTTCTGAAATGCCTCCTAAAAATAATTCAACGCCCATTAAGCCCTCATAATACTCTACTATGACTCATGAAGATGAAGAATTGCAACATGATCTATTAAAATTACAAGAGCAAGTGCACCAAATTTCTCTCTTGCAAAGAGCAGCAAAAAGTGAAATGGAATTTTTGAAGAAAGGTGTGGAAGCAAATATGGATGGTTCGAAGAATAATATGGTTGGTTTGAAGAAAGGTGTGGAAGCTAAGATGGATGGCGTGGAAGAAAAAATGAAAGACAACATGGAAAACATGATGAATGATCTAAAAGCAGACATCGAAGGTTTGAAAAAGTTGATACAAGAAATGATTCCTAATGGTGAAAAGATAGTAGAGGAAACTCATGATGAGAACAAAATAAATGTTAATCGATATTTCATAAACTCTAATGTTGGATTTAAGAACCACCATATTCCAAAGATGGATATGAGGAAGTTTGATGGCAAGGATCCTGTAACATGGATACTATAGATGGAGCAATATTTTGATCTCAATAATGTGAAAAACACACAAAAGGTACACATTGCAACTTTACATTTAGAAAAAAATACATTTGTATGGTATTGATGGCTTTGCTCTCGTAACAAAATTCTCACTTGGTCAATTTTTATAGAGGAAATGATAGCACATTATGAGGATACAAAGAGCAACACCCTCTTCAGCCAATTGATAAATCTCAAACAAAAGGGTTCAGTGGTGGAGCACATTGAGGACTTCCAAAAATTGAATATAAGGGTAACTGATATTCCAGAGGAACACATGATTGATGTATTCATAGGGAATTTAAAGGATAACATCCAACATGAAGTTCACATTTGAGAACCTGATTCATTGGAGAAGGCATTCAGGCTGGCAAGAAAAATTGAATGTAAAATTATGGCGACAAGGAAGCCTACCACTCACATCTATAAAGATGGAAGTGTTGTTACTCCTAGACTTCCACAACCTACAAGGTTGACACCACAAAAATTGGAAGAAAAAAGAGAAAAAGGGATTTGCTACAGTTGTGATAGCAAATACACTAAAGGTCATAAGTGTGTCGAGAATAAATTATTTTACATAGATTGTGAAGAGGAGGAAGAAAATGAAGAATAAACTTCAAAAGTAGAGGATATACACCAGGAAGAAACCCTAAAAGAAGAAGAGATGAGTCTAACCATATCATGTAATGCATTGGCAGGAATTACCACTCCTCAAACTCTCAAGATAGAAGGACATATCGAGAAGAAAAAGGTAATAGTGTTGATTGATTCGGGCAGTACCCATAATTTTATTCATTGTAAGGTAGCCAAGGAATTGAATTTTTTCCTATAAGTGATGGTTCCAAATGGAGGAACTATAAATTGCTCTGGAAAATGCCATAATATCAAGCTAGCCATGGGGGAATATATATTGAATAGTCCAATGCTTTCCATTCCAATGGGAGGTGCTGATGTTGTACTAGGAGTACAATGGTTACAATCTTTGGGGACGATAGCTTTTAATTTTCAAGAAATTTTCTTGATTTTTCTTTTCAGACGGAAAGGAAATCGAATTAGAGGGTATCGCAGGGATCCAGGAAAGATAATAAGCTCTAATTTCATGACAAATATTCTGAAGAAAGAACAATGGGGCATAATTACACAACCATGCTCACTAGAAGTTCCAACATCAAAATCATCTATTTCTCCAGATCTCCAAAAATTCTTGGACAATCATTCCAAGGTGTTTGATACTCCCAAAGGACTCCTAGCTATTCATGATCATGATCATGCTATTCATTTGATTCCAGGAAGTGTTCCTCCAAACATCAGGCCTTACAGATATCCTTATGTCCAAAAGAGCAAAATTGAATGTATGATTGCAGAAATGTTAGAGGCTATTATAATTCAACATAGTCAGAGTTCTTTCTCTGCTCCAGTAGTATTGGTGCACAAGAAAGATGGATCATGGTGCATGTGTCCGGATTATAGGGAGCTTAATAAGCTCACTATTAAAGATAAATTTCCCATTCCTATGATTGATGAATTATTGGATGAATTACATGGAGAAATTTATTTTACCAAGTTGGATCTTCGTTCAGGATATCATCAAATTAGAATGAATAATGAAGATATTCCGAAAACAACATTTTGAACTCATGAGGGTCATTATGAATTTTTGGTCATGCCTTTTGGCCTTACCAATGCACCTTCTACATTTCAAGGGTTGATGAATTCCATTTTCAAACACTTCCTTAGAAAATTTGTGCTAGTATTTTTTGATGATATACTAATCTACAACAGGTCTTGGAAGGATCATGTTCAACATGTTGACAGAGTGCTCAAACTATTGGAGGAGAAACAATTATATGCAAAAACATCCAAATGTTTCTTTGGAGTACAAGAGGTGGAATATCTGGGTCATATTGTATCTCACAAGGGTGTTAAGTTAGACCCTAACAAAATTAAAGTCATTAAGGAATGGAAAGTCCCCACAACCATAAATCAGTTGCGCAGATTTCTCGGGTTAACAGGGTATTATCGCAGGTTTTTTAAGAATTATGGGAGAATAGCATCACCTCTAACAACATTATTGAAGAAATATGCATTTTCATCGACTTATAAAGAAACTAAGGCCTTTGAACATCTTAAAGAGGCAATGTGTTGTTGGTGAGGTAAATCCCCTCTGCAGACAGAGGCGATCCCACTAGCCCTAGAGTGGGTCTAGCCACAAATGAGACAAGCGATAACATTGATTCTTAGTTAACGAATGGACAGAGATTTGATAGATGACTTACTAGAGGTCCTACACTGTTGTTGTCATCAAAAGAGTGGACGCCTCTCGCTTCTGGTTTGACAGATCATAGTCGGCTCGCTTTCACACTCAGACACCTGCACACACACAAGAAACAACGACGATATACAACATACTAATTCACATTCGTAACTATTATTCAGTCGAAGAGGACTAAATCAATTGCATCAGTTAATAAATATAACACAATGATGGAACTAACACCATAGTCGAGTATATTAATAAATGAAAGGAAGAGTACAACCAAGCTTCGAAGTTATGGTCGCCTCCAACAGGATTCAAGAAGAGCGTGTCTCATAAAGGTTCATCGGGAATTTGAACAAGAATCTCTCTATGGAGTTCTCCTTGGTTCTACCTTCTCAATGGCAATTACTCAGCTATAGTATTCTTCTCCAAGTTCAGCTCCTTGGCTATATGTTCAGCTAGCTTTCATAAAGGGAGAAGGCATATTTTTATAGAGGGAGAGGGAGAGGTTAGGATCCATATAATTATGGAAGGGAGACCTATCTTCTAGGAGTGTTCCATGGGAGGTGGAAACCACTACCTAAAGAGGGATATCTGTGGCTAATCAACTTAACCACTTCCAATGACTCATCCCTGAGGTGGTTAGAAGGAAATTTCCACCTCTATTTGTTAAAAAACATTCCTAAAACAGCTGGCGTGAGCACTACACTGAGACAGAGCGCTAGGTGGTGCGGGCTCTAGTATAAATTTACCACATTTGCACGAGGGGTAAACTGGAAACCCACGCCAAGGCCAAAACATAGGTTTTGTGTGCTTTTTTGAGGAAATTTTCAACTGGAGAAATGATTTCCTTATGCAAAAGGATGAAAACAAGGTGTTTGCAAAATATGACACTGCTCACAAGTCATGGGAATGACACTCCAATATGTGGGGTGAGGGATTGCAGGGACCGTGAAAAAATGTTGTGTAACAGATGCCCCCTAAAGCATGAGGTCCGAGAGAGAGGGAGGGGTGAAATTATTTATGAGAATGTGTTCGTCCCAAACATTGTTGTCAGAAAACCTAGTACAAATACAACTGACATCTATGATACATGACATGTGTCATGGGCGTAGCCATCCATAATGGAGTACATACAAAGTCAGATCCAAGGTATGGACATAGCCATCCAACAATAAAGATCAAAAAATGGACTCAGGTATGGTCACAGCCATCTAGTTAGAAGAGTCATGTAATAAGTCATAGTAATCCACAAAGAACCCGCAGCCTGGATTTCATCAGATAAAACCCAAGGTCTTGTGCTCCATCTCGACCAAAAAAAAGTACAAATTCAAGCACGAGAATATGTGAGCTGAAGTCAAACATGCAAGAAAATATTCTGATTACCAGCCAATGATGAAAGTCGTTAATAGACACGAGAGAAACCACCAATAATGACAATGGCTCTCAAGGTACAAAAAGGTACAATCCACAGAATGTGAATAGTGATCTGACGTCGAACACCTGCAGATTCAGTCGATCAAAGGCCAATTATGTGAACCTTACGTTGAATGCAAAGAACTTTCCATTGAGGCATGTAGGCTCCAAGGTACCAAAAAGGAGTCTCTAGATCAGATTCCTGGATAATGAGTTGAAGTCGACAGGAAGTGACTTGGTCGAAGGTGGGCCATAATGTTTCCCACGTCATTGACATGAGACAGAGGAATATGATTTCTTTGAATCAGGACCAACAGAGAATCAGAGGGAGGTTGAAAAATTCAAAGGCAAACTTCTCTTGAACATATCGGTGGCATGACACTGGATTTGGAAGTATTTGACATCAAGAGATCTGAGGTCATGGCGACGTGGCAAAGAGCAGATGAGAGGTCAAAAGAGATTACCCAAACTCATTGAGGAAAACAAATAACAAGGTGAGATGTCCCCAACCTGACACGAATGCAGACAAATGCCAAGTTTAAGAGAGACATACTGCCAACACGACTACAATCTGGTTCCATTTTACCCCACCATTTATGGCAAGTATCCCAATCATTTTTGAAAACAAGCTTGAAGGGGATAGCATATGCTTGCGATGTAATTTTTTCCTTCGTAAAAATCCAACCCAGTACATTTTACAAGCCCTAGGAAGGAGGAACTTGGGTAACGTCATAACGACAGAGTCCGATGTCATCAGTTTTTAATGAGTTTGACAAAGGGAGAACTCGACATCTTTCCATGTTTAGAGAGTTTGAAAAGAAAGCAGAAAAGAAAACTCTAGCAAGGCCCTTTTCGTAAATAGTCTCTCAGATCCGAAAAGGTAGAAAAAAACATCCGAGAGAACCTCTTAGTTGCGATAGGCTAAGGTATTCCTTTTTCATAAATAATCTATCCTAGCCCTAAAAAGGGGTAAACGTATACTGGGTAGATATCGTTTCGTAGCCATTTTAACGAGTTCAAAACGATAAGCATCTCGGTAATCTTTTCAGTTTTAGAGAGTCAGAAAAGAGCTGAAAGATGACTCCAGTAGTGACTTTTTCATGTTTTTACCGAGTCCGAAAAAGTATAAAACATAACTCGTTACTTCGCCATAACCATGTGAAAAACCTGTTGCTGCATAAGAGACACATGTAAAACCCATTTCTCGAGAATAATATGAAAAAATAATTGACAAATATGTTTTAAAACCTAATTTAAGATTTTGAAAAGTTATAAAATGCCATAAGTGGTAAAAATTATTTAATTTTCACTTTTACCTCTTCGTGGAGCAACAGTGACCCATTGTGCCTTGTGATATTGCGACAATGATTGTGAGTGATCCAGTGAACCGATATTGATTCCATCAGTCTCAGGTAAGATCTGACACCATTTCCCATATTTTAAGCTAAATTTCATTACCTGTATATGCCATTTTGATTTCCTAGGAGGAGGATTTATCAAAATTAGGGCATCGTGGTTGGCGCCAATTGCCCACTTTTTACACAGGGGGCGCGCCCATTGGCGCCACTGTTGGAAAAACAGTCGCGCCAACCGCGCAACCTAAAAATCCGCATTAATTTAAGGAAAATTCATTCATTTGTTTGCAAATTTCAATGCCCAAGTAGACTAACAATGCTCATATGAACAATGTGTGCAAGTACCAAGAAAAAAGAATGGTGATTGAGTGGAAAGAGAGGGAACATAGTGAGGAAGATGAGCTTGCCATGGAGAATGACCAATGCATGGAAACCCTTAGAGATTGTGGGCTAAATAAATTCTTCCTAACACCGTGCCTCCGGGCTCAGCCGGAATTATTTCAGTATTTGATAAGCATCTGGGATGAAGACCAAGAAAATTTCGTGCTTTGATATCAAGAACTCGAAATCGAAGTTTCTAATGTCTATTTTATCACAGGATTGTCGTGCAGGGGTGCAGTCCCTATCATGACTAGTACCCATCCTACCATGGAGAGCATGGGGATGGTGATTGACAGGGTGTGCCGAGGGGCACAAAAAGGATTAGGGAGTGGAAAGGTTGACATCCAAACCCCTAGATCTAGCACTAAAAGTAGTGCTACACCCTATCACGCAGGTTGCAGGATCGCAAGCACCGGATGAGGCCATAAAAACACAACTGCTTCTTGCCGTAAACTGCCTGACCCCAACTCTCTACAATTGGGCAGAGGCCGTGACTATTAACATGAAGCGGCAACTAACCAAGTGCAAGAAGACCAAACTGAAGCAGTTTGGGTATGGATCAATCTTGGTATCATTCTTCTTGGAACAACTACCGATATTCCAGTGTCAGGAGGTCATTGTCCCAATGCCACCACCTAGAGAACCACGGATGGCCCAGTGGTCTACGATGATGCCTAGAGCAAGGGGCGGCCAACAGATGTCTTGGAGGTTGTAATTCTTCGATTGGCTCCACCGAAAATTTATTATCGTGGAGGATTGGCCCTACTCGGGTACAGACTTCACCGGTGATCCAGACCTCCTACTCCCGGAGGGAGAGGATTGGGACGAAGATCTAGGTGAGACTCATTTTTTATTTTCATGAGTTTATGATTTTTTGGTATATATTCATGTTCTGACAGTTAATATTATATGTATGCAGATGTTGGCCCAGAGCGACCTGCAGGTATGTCGTCGATAGCGAGGCGAACTCCTCGTGATTTCAATCCTCATGGTGAGAGCAGCGAGGAGGAGATAATACAAAATCTAGAGGGGATCGCCCATGGGATTCCATACTATGCTCACTTTGATGATGTTCCTCAAGCCTATCAGAGACATACTATAGGGGTGCCGAGTCGTATCCACTACTTGTTGAGGCGGTTGGTACAAGCGATGACGTGCTATCATGAGCACCACACTGATTAGGCACCTAGGATTTATTTCCGTACATTTTGAGAGACATGTTGTCTCGGGATGTAATTGAAATATACATATATATTTTTTGGGTTTTTATGATGCACATGTTGCAAACAATCGATATATATACATCTATTTTCTACATGGGTCTTTTTACATATGATGATGTTTTATAAAGTGTGCAAATGTCTATCCAGCACAATGTTAGCTATTGCATCAGTCAATGTATTCATTCGTCTTGGTATGTGTTGATATGTGATGAAATCAAAATGTCTTTGAAGCAAACGAATACGTAAATACGATCTCAAAATGCATGGGTTTCAAACCGAATAATGACCGTTAAGTTGAAGAACAACAAGCTGTGAATCTAGATTCACAAGCAATGTGCATATGTCGAGGTTAACTGCCTCGGTTAATAGTTCCAAAAAAACACTATATTCAGCGACATTGTTTGTAGTTGGTCCTATACAAATACCTTGTAGTTTAATCAACTCACCAATAGGATCATAAATTACCCAGGCTGCCGAAGACAAGTTCCTGGTACTGCGGGAAGCACCATCCACGAAATCAACACAAGGGATAATAGACATCTGCATAAAAACCAAGACCCAATAAGCAGAAAAAACTTAAAAAGCACATCAAACCAAAGCATGCACAAAAATGAAAAAATCACCTTTGTACACATATCATGCATGAATGACTCAAGCATAATACTTTTTCAGGTACAACCCATTTCTGGGTTGTGCTAAGGGATAACCTTCATAATAAATTAGCTCATAAGCCCCATTCTGTAACACATGTTTGACGATGTAGGGCCCATGCCACATGGGTTGGAATTTTCCTACCCCCAGCTTGTCATGAGCTTGGTCATACAGGAGAACGAGGTTGCCTTCGATAAAAGAATGAGGGGAAACTATTTGGTCAAAGTGATCTTTGACTCGCTTCTTCTGTGCTTCGATGACCAAGGCAGCTAAGCAACGAGTTTCATATAATCTCTATAAATAGAGGAGATGCTCTTCCTCATGTGAAGTATTAGGCAGTAATTCCACAGGTAATTTGAGTGAAGGGATTTCACATTCAATTGGGAGAGTAGCTTCCAGACCATACACCAACTGAAATGGGGTGAATCCGGTTACACTCTTAATCGATGTTTGGTAAGCCCATAGAGCTGAAAAAAACATGAGATGCCAATTTTATTTATGGATGGCAATTGTTCGTTGAAGCATTGTAACAAGAACTTTGTTTACGGCTTCAACATGGCCATTAACTTGAGGGTAATAAGGTGTTGAGCTGTCGTGACGCAGAACCAACTTATAAATCAGCTCTGCCATCATATAATCCTGAAAATGTGAACCATGATAGGTAACGATGGCTTGAGGGACACCAAACCAAGTAATAACATGATTGAATATGAATTGTGGTGCTGTCTTACCGTCTGCAACTAGTGTAGGCATTTCTTCGGCCCATTTTGTAAAATAATCGACGGCGAAGATAATATAGGCATGCCCCCTGACCGAGCGAGGGTTACACGTCATAAAATCGATGCCCCATTTGGAAAAAGGGCCAACGGTAATGAGAGGGTGTAAAGGAACAGGTGGCGCATGCATCTTGTGTTGATATATCTGGCATGCATGACATTTGCGTACTGCAATAATGCAGTATTTAAAAATGGACGGCTAGAAATAGCCAGTACGAAGGATCTTCTGTGCGGTGGCATAACCAGACATGTGACCACCACAAGCGCCACTGTGACAGTCATTTAAAACTTTCTCAGCTTCCTCGAGGGTCAAACATCGGCGGAGTACAGAATCGACTCTGACACAATAAAGGGTATCTCTGATAATATGATAAGGTTGCGACTGATGCCGAATGTGGCGTCGGGCATATTTCATCAAATCAAACCTAAAAGTAGAATTTTGGAGATACACGATGATATAACCATACCATGGATCGAGGGTGCTAATCAAGAAAAGAGTTTCATCTAGAATATGATCCTCGGAATAAGGAGTAGAGTCGGCGGGGAGAGAACAAATCAGATCAGCGAAAACGAGTGATTTCTTTGATTTGGCGGTAGTAAATTCCAAATCAAACTCTTGGAGGATAATGATCCACTTCGATTATTTGCCCCCCAGCAACTATCAAGATAGGATATAGGTCATGGGGTTACAAACAGAAATCACGGTTACCGTGCGTAAAAGGATATAATGATGAAAACGTTGGACGGCTTGGACTGCAGCCAGCGCTAACTTCTTGACATGTTCATAATGCGTTTCACGGTTGAGAAGGTTTCGAGACAAGTAGTAAATGACATTCTCATTACCGTCATCATCATCTTGAAACAAAACCACGACGATCATACTGAAGGCGGTAGCTAGATAGAGGATGAAATCACGATGATAATTTGGAGGACGTAATAGAGGAGCGTTGACAAGCAACGTCTTAAGCATATCAAAATATTGTTGAGAAATCTCATCCCAACAGAAAGGGACTTCTTGCTTTAAAAGTCGTGTGAACCCTTTGGCTACTTCGGCATAGTTCGAGATAAAACGACGTAAGAAATTTTCTTTCCCTTGTAGACTCTGGAGCTGGTGTAACGATGATGGAGAGGGGAGATTAACAATAGCCTCAAACTTAAGCGTATCAAGGAAAATTTCATCCTTGGATATGATAAACCCTAAAAGTATAACGGAATCGACGCATTTATGAAAATTGAGCTGAATGTTGTAGCATCTACAATGGAGAAAGATCTGTGGAGATGGTCTGGGTGGTCTTTTTGCGCAGCTGAATGAGCTGGAAGGTCATCCAGGTATGGTTGAAAAATATGACAAATATCGTGAAAGGCATAGGAAATCACACGCTGGAACGTAGCCCTAGCGTTCTTCAAGCCGAAAGGGAGTTTATTATATGAAAATGTTCCCCAAGAATAGATAAAAGCGGTCTTGTGTTGATCAAAAGGGAGAATGTTGATTTGATAGGGGAGGGAAAAAATCTCACTCCCTGCACAATCATCAATGATCTAATTGATGAAAGGGGTGGGATATTTATCCTTAGGACATGCTCGATTAATATCACGATAGTCAACATAGACATGAATTGCTCCCTGCTTCTTATCCATAGGAACAATGTTAGAAACCCACTCTGTCAGAGGAATCAGATAAATGAAACCCACTTTGAGAATTTTTCCAACTTCAGCTTTTATGGCGATGGCTTTCCGAGGATGCACTTGACAAAGACGCTGGCGAATAGGCTTTGCACCGGGGTAGGTGGGAATCTTGTGCACCACAATATTGGGATCAATCCTAGGAATATCTTCGTAAGACTAGGTGAAAACATCACGTAATTTTCGAAAGAGGCTAGTATACACTTGGAATTCATTGGAAGAGCAAGTGACTCCCACATGGATGTTCTCAACAATTCCCGGTTTCACGAAAATGTCGATAGGCATTGTCTGGGTGATTTTACCCACGTTACCTTCAGCGAAGACTTCGTGAGTCAAGATAGGTGTTTGAAGTGGTGGAGAAGGAACTTGAAATGCAAAACACTCAAGACAGTTAGACATTGCCCCGAGGCCAAGCATAAACGAGGAAAGATGATGCCCATCGCTCCACGGTATGTCTTCGAGAGACATGGTTTCCATGATAGCCTCGTCGGATGGAAACACTTCTTTCAAAGGATCAGGAAAATCTGCATCCCCGAGCTAGGGGGATTGAGAATAAACGTCGAGAGACATTCTCAAAGGAGCACCTTCAAAAGGGAGAGAATCAGATGTAGCTACAAGCTCACAATAATTGATTTCAAATGGACTAAGCGACATCGAATCCCCAAATGAATCAACCTGTTTAGGTAAAGGGAAGATCCATGGGTCATCCGACCGAGAGATCATATTAACTTGAATGGTATTTGGTGGCAGAAGGGGAAAGATACCCATGAGGGCGGGGTCTTTGAAAAGACCCGGCCCTACACTATCGGGGGGAGAAGGAATCTGATCCACGTATGGAACATTGTTCTCAGAAGACGAGGTAAAGAATGACAACTGGTCAACAATAATTATTTTTCTCTCGTGCGGAAACTTTATAAGATGGAAGAGGGTGGATGGAATGCACAGCATAGCGTGAGTCCAACTGCGACTGAGTAGAATATTGTAATTGAGTTTAGCGTCAACCACTTCTACTTCAACATTGATTATCTTTCCTTGCAACGTGATCGGCAAGCTGGCGAGAACACCCAAGGGTTTCGATTCCCTTCCATCAAATGCCTCAAGGGAATTGGGTGACAAATTTAGGGCTGGAGAGCCAATAGCCTTCCAGCAAGCAGATGACATGACACAGGTGGATGCACCTTCGTCCACAATGGCTCTATGGATGTTGAGACCATTAATGCTGACTTGTATGAGAAGCACAATCTAGTGCGGAAGTCAGGGGACGAAATTCTCTAAGTCGAAAGTGAGAAGGCTAGAATCAGTAGGATCAACCCCGCCAATTACAGATAATAACGCTTTCCATTGAGACAGACAAATCTGAAGCACTTCTAACGTGGACATTGCAGATGGCGCCTGTGCTAAATCCTCAACAATACTATAATGCTGAGCAGCACGGGCGTTAGGATTATAAGAAGATTTCCCAAGAACACCCTTAGAATGTGGTCGTACAACGGATTCAACACTGGGCCTTTCAATCTCAAGAGGACTAGTGACAGGTGGGGGAGGAAGACCATCAACGATCTCTTTCCTGGCTATCTGGCGTGATCCAGTATAATCTTTTGACTGAGTAGCAATGGAAACGAGTGCAGAACCATTCATCATGAACATTTGAGAGCCAAACGGCGCAGATGGTGCAGGTTGCTCAACCATCTATGTTTGCTGAGACGGAAAAGGTTCTTTGAGGACAGCCGGAGCTCCCTTAGCGCCTTTGAGAAACTGACTAACTTCGGCTCATCTAGGACAATCCTTAGTGTAGTGTTCCTCATCACAAATCAGACAGGGATACTTCGGCTTGCGCTATGAACCATCATCATCACAAGGTTTAGACGATTTTGGTTTTGGGGCATCGGCTTTGGCCTTGCCTTTGCCCTTCTTTCTCCTCTTGGATGTCTTATCTGCAGGATTGGCCTAAATGACGTTGACCTCCGAGGTTTTACCAGAATCCAGGGTAGGATGAGGAGCAGAACCATTGGAAGAATTTTATTTTTGCTTCCCAATGTTAGAAGAGGGAGACTTATGTGAAGTCTGAGACACAGAACCAATAACGTCGTCGACTGATGGGGTGGCCGGTGCTTTAGAAGTCCCAGGTCGTGGATCATATGTCAATATATCGTACAATATGCCCGATTAAGAGTACACTAAGTGAAGGTACTAGGCACGAGCAATGGCTTGTTCCTCAGTTACACATACCCCCATGGCTATGTCTTTCGCAATCTGATTGAAAAAAGAGGTAGTGAACCAATGAGTGAGAAGCTGATCAGGAATTTCGAATTTGATCAAGCGACGACGACGTCTCCATTCATGAATGTGGTCTGAGATATGGGTAGCCCGGTTCTGTTTCAAGGATGTTAGGAGATGCGTCCCGGCTTCATAACTAACCGGTAACTGGAAATGAGTAAGGAATGCCATAGCGAGAGTGTTGAAATCTTGAAAGATACCATGAGGCAACTCGATGTACCACTTAGCAGCAGCCCCGGTGAGAGTTCGCTGGAAAAGACGAAGTCGAATAGAGTCATCCACCCAAGAATTGGACGAACACCATAAATGGTATGTCATAACGTGTACCTGGGGGTCTTCTCCAGATTTTCCCTCAAACTTGGGGCAATCACCAGGAACCTTCGTTGGAACTAGAGGCCAATACAAATTATGAAGGATTGGATCATTTGTTAATTTGGACACATCCGGTAATTCCAATGTGGCAAGAAAGGGTAATTGAGGGTTGAAAGGCATAGAAAGTCCTCGATAAGGACCCATACCCATATTCCATCCTAGTGGAGTGTAACTCTGCCCCCATTTGTTCTGTCTCGAAGGATTCAGATCATAACGGGTATAAGCCAGATAATTCGGCTGATATTGTGGCTAAGGACCAGAATACAGAGGTTGAAGACCAGGATACTGATTCTGAGTATATGAGGGTCATGATTGAGCAGCATAATGATTTTGCTGTGGAATATAAGTATGGCCTGGCGGTTGAGGGTAATAACCTTGAGGCGCATTGTATGCCGGTCGATATTGACCTTGAGGGTAATAAGCTCCTTGGGTTCGAACAAGCTGCTGATAAGTAGGGCCCTACTAAGCTGGATAAATCAGGCGCAAAGGTTGACCTGACTGCGGAATAGAGTAGAACGGTGGCTGAGCAGGGTGAACTATTTGTGCAGGTTGTCTCGGCTGAGTAGGTTGACCTGACTGATGAGGGCCACCAGGTTGCCCCTGCGGAGTAGGTTGCCCTGATGGTTGTGGTGGGCTAGGTTGTGCTTAATGAGCAAGTTGACCTGGAGCAGGACTATAAGATGGTCTTGACTGTGCAACATTTGGACCAATTGGAAGAGATGGCTGTTGTGGTTGCATGAAAGGTTGCCCTTGAGATGGATGGATTTGCCCCCAGGACCGTATGAAGGTCCTGGTTGATATACCGGTTGCCCAGCAAGTCCTTGAGGTTGCCCTGGTTAGATCACATGCTGAGCTTGTAAAGGTTGACCTTGAGGATTGTAAGGCTTCCCTTGCGGGCCGTAAAATAATCCTTGCTAGACCAAAGGTTATCCCTGAAAGGGTTTCCCTTGTGGGTCATACGCAAACCCTTGCTGCACCGAAGGTTGTCCCTGAAAGGGTTGTCCTTGTGGGTCGTAAGCATACCCTTGCTGAACCAAAGGTTGTCCCTAAAAGGGTTGTCCTTGTTGGTTAGAAGGTTGCACAGGCAAGGTAGGTCTAAAACCGGAAAGGAACTAATAAGCCTCAAGAGCAGGCAAATAGATAGGGTTGCCTTGCTCATCATAATGAAACGGAAGTGAATAAATCAGGTTACCAACTGCGTCATAATGAGAAAGATAAGGATGACCAGAATGTTGAGGGGACTGATAATTCTGGGAGCTCTGCTACTGAACAGCCAACTGATACTCCTCGAAAGAAAGGTCGTCGGGGATTGCCATGGAAATTGAATTCTTTACCAAAGGCGAAGGTCCCGATGACTGAGTGGTGACAACCGGTGCCGATGCAGCTACGCAGACAGTAGGTCTAGTTGGGACAAACATAACAAAAGGTGTCAACGAGACAAGTGTCGTGGGCGACATCCCTAATGATGGAAGGATTGGCCCTCTCAATGGAGTTAATGCTGCCATGGAGGAAATACCGGCCATAATCTGACCCAAAGATCTATATCCGACTGGAAGTGACACCGATGGTGAAGATTGAGCAGGCTCTTGATGGATGTCTTCCGGAAAAATTTGGTATTATTCATTAGAAACAGGAATCCCCTCAGTGCCAATAGGACTAGATGAGTCCATGTCTGAATCCACCGTGAGATCTTGTAAAAGACTACGGGGACTAGGAGGTATGATAGCAGCCAAAAATGGCTATCTCGATGTAAGAGCGAGAAAATGTTCCCCGACCCAAAACCCAAACCAAGCGTTTCAAAAGAGGCCAAGTGAACTCAACTGGTTCTCCAAAGTGGTACTCTGACGGGATAATAGGCTGCTAAAGCTCGACAGACCTAGAGGTTTGAGAAGTTTTCGATGAATCGTTTGAGAAAGGAGTACTAGTAGATGAAATCAATGGTTTCGCCACTGTGACTGTAGCACACCAAAAAAGGAAAAAAGATCGAAAATGAAGACTCTTGGACCAAAACCAAGGCAAAAAAAGACAGGCCAAGTAATCAAACTTTAAAGGGCGTGTAATCGTAGGTAGTTTATTTTACCACATTGAAACCAAAAATTTGTTGTTTCATGTTTTAAGAGTCAAGAAACAGACAAAATATGACTCTAGTCACTTTCAGTTTTAAGTAAGCGTGAAAGGACAAGTGCTCGATGATATTTTCAAATTTATGGAGTCAGTAAAGATCAAAAATCACTGCTCAGGTAGTCTAGGTAAAAGGGTGTACCAGGTTTCCATGAACTACCATATACACCTTGGTAATCAAGTGAAAGAATAATCAACCAAGGACTTGACATACGTGTAGGTAGTCTCCCCGAATGCTATGTTCAGTGTATCACGGTTACAAGGCGGTAGACTTGACTTCCTACAGATAAAAGGATTGCAACTTAGAGGGGTCTCCCTTTATATACTCGACAGTACGGGAAGCGCAAGTCCATACTAGTGTTGTCTGATGCCAAATGGCAAGCGACAGCTGCTAGTTTTAAAGACGTCGGAACATGTCTCTAACTTAGACCACTAAATGTTTTGTTAGGTTTCAATGTTGCCTTAGGTTAATTGAGTAAATGTTAAGTTGATCTTTTATTTACGTTTCAATTCCAAGGTCCTAGCAAATGTTGGATCTCAAAAATCCCTAAATGCAAGCTACATGCCAAAAGATACCATTTCGTTCAATGAAAATCTATCTACGAGAAAGTTAGGAGTTTTCAAGCGATAGAAAATAATGAGAACACATAGAAGCATCCACTATAGTATCCGATGCAAGCTAATGAAAATGAGAAATCTTTCCTAGAATTGTCCAATGCTTGATATGCGAAAGACTTTCGATTTCACAATGCAAACAAGAATGCAAGCACAATTTTTTTTTTTTTTGATTTTTCAATGTAATAGAGCAAATAGTGCACTAAACGACATGAAAAACAAACCAACACACTATCTCAAGAACGTTAATGCAAGAGTTGAAACGAAGTAATTTCAATCAACTCAAAACAAACAAAACAAAACTCAAACCATTGTTGCAATCTCTCAAATCGAAGAAAGATTTCAAAACAGACCCATACAAGTAGTGTGATCTATGCTCAGAGTGACAAGAAGAAAAATTGAATGAAAGAGGCAAGAATCATTCAACCAATGCAATCACTCAAACAGATCAAGGGAGCTGAATGCAACCAAACAAGGAATGAATTTGGCTGTGAAACAAAAGACGCAAACTCCTACAAGAAGCTCAGCATACCAAAGAACTTAAAAAACCCTAAGGCTATGATGCTGATAGGAAATGGACCAACAACTGAAGGAAGGAGGCTGATCACAATCAAAAAAATCCCAAAGAACTCAAGACATATCAAGAAATCACCCAAAAGCACAAGCACTGACCAAAATCTTTAAAAAAGACCAAACCGTAAAACCTATAGGGCTCAGCGCGCCTATTTAGCTCTAATCAGTACCAAACAGGGGATGGCACGGGTGCAAAACTAGCAACAAGTGCCAGTTGGCGTGACTATCTGACCAAAAAGCGCGCCAAGCCAGTTAACTTAGGTAAAAGGAAAAAAATTGAAAGACAAAGGTCAGATCTGATCCTTTGGGGTTGAACAAGGGTCTTAGACTTAATAGAATAATCATAAAAGGAAAAATAAGCAAGCAAAGACCAAAAAGAAGACTTAATGGATGCAAGACAAACTCACACTGATCCCCAGTAGAGTCGCCAATTTTTTGGTGAGGTAAATCCCCTCTGCGGACAGAGGCGATCCCACTAGCCCTAGAGTGGGTCTAGCCACAAACGTGACAAGCTATAACATTGATTCCTAGTTAACGAATGGGCGGAGATTTGATAGATGACTTACCGCAGGTCCTACGCTATTGTTGTCATTGAAAGAGTGGTTGCCTCTCGCTCCTGGTTTTATAGATCACAGTCGACTCGCTTTCACGCTCAGACACCTGCACACACACAAGAAAAAACGACGATACACAACATACTAATTCACATTCATAACTATTAGTCAGTCGAAGAGGACTAAATCAATTGCATCAGATAAGCAATATATCACAATGATGGAACCAACACCATAGTCGAGTATTTTAATAAATGAAAGGAAGAGTACAACCAAGCTTCGACGTTGCGGTCTCCTCCAATAGGGTTCAAGCGGAGCGCGTCTCATAAAGGCTCATCGAGAATTCGGACAGGACTCTCTCTACGGTGTTCTCCTTGGTTCTACCTTCTCAATGGAAATTACTCAGCTATAGTATTCTTCTCCAACTTCAGCTCCTTGGCTATATGTTCAGCTAGCTTTCATAAAGGGAGAAGGTATGTTTTTATAGAGGCAGGGGGAGAGGTTAGGATCCCTATAATTATGGAAGGGAGACCTATCTTCAAGGAGTGTTCCATGGGAGGTGGAAACCACTACCTAAAGAGGGAGATACGTGGCTGATCAACTTAACCACTTCCAATGACTCATTCTTGAGGTGGTTAGAAGGAAACTTCCACCTCTATTTGTTAAAAAACATTCCTAAAATAGCTGGCGCGAGCACTACACTGAGACAAAGCACCAGGTGGCGCGGCATCCAGTGTAAATTTACCACATTGGTGCGAGGGGTGAACTGGCAACCCGTGCCAAGGCTAAAACATAGGTTTTGTGTGCTTTTTTGAGGAAATTTTCAACAGGAGAAATGATGTCCTTATGCAGAAGGATGCAAAGAAGGTGTTTGCAAAGTATGACACTATTCACAGGTCACGAGAATGACCCTCCAATATGCAGGGCGAGGGATTGCAGGGAGGGTGACAAAATGTTGTGTAACATGTGCCTAGCACCAATCTTAGCTACACCAGACTTCACAAAAACCTTTATTGTGGAATGTGATTCCTCAAGAAATGGAATTGGTGTTGCTTTAATGCAAGAAGGAAGATCCATTGCTTTTGAAAGTCATTCAATCAAAGGAAAGTATTTACAAAAGGCTATTTATGAGAAGGAAATGTTGGCAATACTATATGCACTAAAGAAATGGAGACCTTACCTAATGGGAAGACACTTCAACGTAAAAACTGATCATGATAGTCTTAAACACTTTTTGGAACAAAGACTATCTTTAGAAGAGCAGTAAAAATGGGTCACAAATATGTTGAGTTATGACTTTGAAATCATCTACAAAAAAGGGAAGCTAAATGTTGTTGTAGATGCACTCTCAAGAAAGGATGAAGAGGTGGAAGCATTACTTTGTGCCATTTCAATTATCCAACCAGATTGGATAACCGAATCAAGGGATGAATGGAAGAAGGACGAAGAAGTGTGGACTCTCATTCAAAAGTTGCAGCAAGATCCTAGTACATCTGATACATTTAGTTGGAAACATGATTCCTTATGGTACACAGTTCGCTTATATATTTGCAAGAATTCCCAACTAAAGCAAAAGATTCTTTTGGAATTGCACACTTCTCCTTTAGGAGGACACTCGGGATTTTTAAAAACTTATCACATGGTGAAGAAATAATTTTTTTGGGATGGCCTTAAATCTGATATTCAAAAGTTTGTGGCAGAATTTTTGGTTTTCCAGAAAAATAAAGTTGAGACAATTAATACCCTAGGTCTTCTACAACCTTTATCCATTCCAAATCAACGTTGGGAGGAGATTTCAATGGATTTTATCACAGGTTTACCTAATTCCGAAGGAAGGAGTGTCATCATGGTGGTAGTTGATAGACTTACCAAGTATGCACACTTTTGTGCATTATCTCATCCATTTAAAGCGAGTACAGTTGCTACATGGAAACCCAAAGATTATTGTAAGTGACATAGATCCAATTTTTACAATAAATTTTTGGACGAAATTATTTTCTTGTTTGGGTACTCAACTAGATCATAGCTCATCTTATCATCCTCAATCCAATGGTCGAAAAGAGATAGTGAATAAATGTTTGGAAGGATATCTTCATTGATTTGTATCTGATAAGCAAGCACAATGGGTTAAGTGGTTACCTCTCGCTGAATGGTGGTATAACACTTCCTTCCATACTGCAGCCAAAATGACCCCATTTATGGCACTTTATGGATACCATCCACCATCCATCACATCTTATTTAAGGGAAAATTCTAGGGTTCAAGTAGCGGAGGATCACATCAAGCATCAACAAGAAGTTCTCCAACTCTTAAAGGATAACCTAAATTTGGCACAAAATCGAATGAAACAACGAGCATATCAACATCGTAGTGAGAGAAGTTTTGATGTGGGAGACTGGGTATTTTTACGGCTACAACCATACAAACAAATGTCCCTCAAGCAATCTAAGAAGGATAATAAATTATAACCAAAGTACTATGGTCCTTACAAGGTTTTGCAAAATATTGGTACTATGGCATACAAATTGGAGCTTCCTGCTTCTTCATGAGTGCATCCAATTTTCCATGTTTCATGCTTAAAAAAGGTTATAGAGGACAAAATTCCAGTTCAAACAATATTGCCAAAACTTGATGAGGAAGGAAAAACCATATTAGAACCTGAAGCAGTCACGGAAACAAGAACTTGACAACTATGAAATTGATCAATTTCAGAGTATCTCATCAAATGGAAGAACTTACCCATTGAAGATTCTACATGGGAGGATGAGAATTTTATACAAAAGCACCCAGAGCTACTCAAACATTAAGAACAACACTTTTTTTAAGGAGAGGAGCATGTTAGGTCCCTATATTACTAGTATAGTCCCTTATTGTTGTTAGTGTAACCCCCTTATTGTTATTGTTGTACCCCTTTAACCCCCATATTGTTATTATTGTGCCCTTAAATTATTATTGTTAGGTCGGCTAGGATTACATTATGGCCCCACTAGGATTACATTGTGGCCCCATGGACTCCTATATATAGAAAGGAGGTTTTTTCATTTATATCATCCAAGAATTTTTCATTTATATAATGTATTAGAGGTTTCCCCCTCGAAGTGGTTGATTTCTAAGGCGTTGATCTCTCTTTTCTTCTATTTTTGGAGTTGGTTTCACAACAGTGATGGTTGGCATGTTGAACCGGATGGAGAGTTCAGGGTAGAACCTCTGCATATTCTCGATAGGAGAGAATACATGTTGCGAAGGCAATTGGTCACCCAGGTTAAAGTGCATTGGGTGCATTTGATCCCAGAGGAGGCTACCTGGGAAGATGAATAAATGATGAAACAATTTTACCCAAATCTGTTCCAAAGCATGGAATGAACACTAGGAATGGTGTTACTCTTAGAGGTGGAATATGTAACCCCCCTATAGTTTGAAAGTTATTTTTTACTTGGATTTACTGTGGTAAATACTTTATTTATATTTTATGTTTAAGTAAACATAAAATGTGAGAAAATTTCATTTCACTTTATTTTATTTTTAATATCAATACTATTTTTTCTTAAATGAAAAAGAGAAATAATTGGTTGATAACACAATGAAGCTTGGGAAATTGGGGTAGTTTCTTAATCAAAACCACCCTTATTCATATTTATAGGAAATATGAAGAGAGGGGGGGGGGGGGGGAGGGGCGGGGGGGTTGGTTTTTTATCTTTCTCAAGGAGAGTTTGAAACAGAAAAATGGTCTAGGAGAGGCCAAAGATAGAAATTTGTCAAGGAAAGACGTTGCCTAGAAATAATTCCGAGCTAGACAGGGAGCCAGTGTAATATTTTTCCACCCTTTACCAGAGGCTGGACCGGAGTCCTGTTTCCCAATTTTGTATTGGTTTAGAAACAGTGTGCACTACTCAGAATAGGAGCTCGGTGGGCATAAGTGGACATAATTTCCCTTCTCACGGTTGGGAGCTTTGACCAAGCTCGTTGAAGATTTGGTAATGTTTAAACAATTTCATTTATGGATTTTATTATTCTGTCTAAATGTCTAGAAAATCTAGGAGAGAATGGATAAGTTTAATGATGCCAAATTTACTTAATTATTGGAAGAATGGGAAAAGTATAGAATTACATTTACAGTAGGCTTTACCATAAAACCTAAATAGTTGAAAATGTTCAGTACTATATTAAATTAAAACACTTTAACACATGAAAAATCCACACATGAATAATCTTGGTTGAAAAACATTCGTATAGCTAGAATAACACTTATGTATTATCATAGAGGTTCCTTGAATATATTGATTAAAAATAGAAAGAAAATATGTCAGTGGGTTTCCTATTTAGTATAAGCACCAGAGACAAAATATTGGCAGAGAATTGAAAAGTGGAAAATAGGAACCTCTCACATTTATAATAATCACCACTATAACATTTTATACAAGTATTTTGGTAAATTGAAATGTAAAGAACAAATAGCCGAGGTGAAACCCAAAAACTAGCACCAAGGCCATCTTAGGGTCTGCACGACATGCATAAATTAACCAAGGGGTTTAATCATTGGGTCCAAGACCTCACCGGCCTGTCCCTTTAGGTTCTAAGAATAAATATTAACTATTGTTAGAATGTGAATCTCATGATATGAAAGCAAAAGGCTAGTAAACAGGTAATACACTTTTCAAGAAAACAAAAGAAATCATTTAGTACCACACTAGCTAAAAAGCTAAACATGATAACGGAAATGGTTACTTAAAATATAGAGTAATTAGCCACGAAATTGTATAGAAAGAAATTACTTAAAAATTATACAATTATTTACATACTTTCTTTCCCAATAAAGGCCTCAGGAAAAGAGAACTGACATTAACCAGAACGAGAACAGTCTAAATTCCATATATAAACTCTTCATAGAAATTAGAATAAATGTTGGAAAATGTGACCATCTGAGGCATATGACATAACCCAGGATAACATGACTGTCATTCTATTAACAGATGGAAAAATTTCTTTAAGTACATGCAGTAAGGTGCCGCATGGAAAATCCCCTTCTCCTTATGCAAAATATTTAAACCTTGGCCAGAATCAAAGGATATATGCATCATTATCAAACACAAAAGTCTATCAAACCAAACTCTGCCCTTTTGGCTTAGAATTATCAGTCCAGTATAAAAATACAAATTAAAGAGAAGCATTATTGCCATTAAAATGGTTCCTTGAAACAGAAGATAATGCAAGTATTTAAACAACCAAATTGGGACATGGGTCTCAACTGGACGGGCCATCTGATACAGAGATAAACCCAGAAACCTGAATTGCGCAAAAAATACCCTTAAAAAAATCAAGCGATCCTTGGTATGCGAGTACTGGTGGAAGGAAAACAATGAAGCTTGGGGAGATTAAACAACTCTTACCTTTGCCATGATGGGTGAAGAAATCCCTTAATTTGTGGGAAGCACACCATCTGAACCCTGAGGGAAACCTATAATAGAAAAACCACCTAGATCAGCAAAGGCAATAGAAGCATAACTATAATTTACATAATGCGTTAAGAAAACACACCCCCATAGCAGTGAATGAGTACTTAGCACCTGTGGAATGAGGGTGAAGTATTGAACTCTCCATGGACACCATCCAGGTGGAGAGACACCAACATAGTAGTATAGACAAGAGTAGTGAAGAGCTTAATAAAGAAAAACCCTCAACGAATATTGTGGATTTGCAGAGCGGTGAAGGAGGAACAAAAAATGGTTGAAAGTGTTCTAGACTATAGAGGTAGTTAGGGTTAATTCTACCCAAAAAAAATTGCATCGTTCGATGAAATCGACGATTTGGTGTGAGGGGTGAATTTATCAAGAACCAGAGCCATGATATATGAATACAAACCTCTATTGTTAGATCGTAATTGTAGATGGTTGCGATCCCACCCAACCGATCTAGATAAGGGTTCCAAATCATAGTATTAATTCCAATTATTGCGAATGGTTCATGGCTACCATACTCATTAATGGCATGAACATGCGTGGAGGGGTTGTCACTAATGCAACCATGCTGGAGATGACCTGTCCAAATAACATTAAAACTATGCGATGGAAATTGTGAAAGATTAACCGGCCTAAAGCATGGCAATCATCAACCAAATATTTGTACAAAAAATGATTAAGAGCATATTGTCAATAGACCGTTTATTTCGTAAGTCAAACAAATAATGTATCGACTATGGTGTATATTCAAAATTTCAAAAAAATTATAAAGTATATGGTTTGTGTGCAAAGTAATTATAAGGGTTGTCATGTGTATCGTAAGGCTTAAAAGTGATATATATATATATATATATATATATATTTAATTCAATGTTTTGGTTTAGGCACAAGAGATTTTTTTTATGGCGTAAATAGGTAATGAATTTTCATGTAAATGTACATGTTACAATTACATAATTTATCTTTTTATTTTATATATAAATAATTTATTCATTGTATAATAGTTTTTTTTATAAATCTTATTTTTTCTTTGAACAATTAAGTATTGTAAACAAAATTATTCTTAGATATAACGGTAATATTCATTCAAAATTTCATTTTAAATTTATTTAAGTATACATTTGACATTTAAGATTGAACATAATGTGTAGCTAATTTGCATCACAATATTCACTCTGTATTTATTGAAGCAGTTCAAATGTTGTGGGTTTTAATGATCTATCTCTATGTTTAAATTATTATAGTATTAACGCCAAAAATTATAATGAGAATGAACTATAAAATTTAAAAAAAAGAATTATTAATTTAAATGTTACAAATTATTAATTTTAATTAACCATATAAAAAATAAGCGATAGTTTGTGTAGTATTAAATCATTATTTTTGTGTATTAACGAATCATTATTTATTAACTTTTATTATTAAAATTATTATTATTATTATTATTAATGTATCTCAAATATAATTATATAATTAATCACTAATGTAAGGTATATTTTCTATGTAATATTATTTTTTACCTTATATCCATATCTCTGGTCGATATAGTTATGGTTAAAACAAAATTGGTAATAAGTAATTTTCATTTTTTAATTTTAAGATTTTACATGCCCTTGTTTTTGTTAAAACATAATTAGTAACAAGTTGTTTCCATATTTTTCATCCCATCCACCAAGGTTCAAATCTCGGTAAGGATATCGCTGTTATTGTCTTGGCTAGAAGAGTAGCGACCCCATAGTGGACGTCTCGGCTCTTGTTGAGGCATAAGTTAATTGCTATTGTGTGCGGCTTGCGGGCTGTTACCTAGCTAGGTTTATAGTGAGGACGAGTTGGATTTGAACTCGGGCCTTGCTCGGGCAACTCTCACCAGTTCTGGAATTGTCCTAGATCTAAAAAAAAAAAACAAGTTGTTTCCATATTTGGGTTGTAAAATGTACTTTTGGTATTTGGCTATATTTCTAAATATAGTGATGTTTTAATTAGTATCAAGTTGTAATATTTGTGTTATAAAATGTACTTTTGATATTTGACTATATTTTTAAATATAGTGATTTTTGGAGTTGTATGTGGAATGTTTGGTATTATAGACTTTTTCTTTGCCAAAGAAAAAAATATGTAGTCTTTTCTTTGTTTTTGGCAAATTCATTGTTACAAACATGAATGCAACTATTTGGCAGTTTTTATCATTTTCGATTACTGAGATTATCTTTCAATGGATTCCTTTGTCCTTTTTCTGGGTTCCTTTACTTTATGTTATATAGAGTTTATTTTATATTTAGTTTAATGACATAAATAATGAAGAAGTGTGCAATGTCATAGAGAAAAATGTTATGTACAATGTGATGAAAATATTGTCTGTGTGGATATTTGTGTGGGTGGGTTGTTCTTTTCTAAATGTAGGTGTTGGTATCCTTTGAAAGAGTGGTTTGTGTCATTGTTTTATTTTTAGAGCTTTTGTTTCTTCAACTTTATGCTTTCATTTTAGAAGCTTCATATGTCGAGAGAAGTTGTTACTTGGTTGGTTTTTATTGAACACAAGCCAGATTGGAGGACATGCATATGTAATGTTTTGAAGGATATTGATAGATTGTTTTAAGATTTTTAATTGTGAAATATCCTGACAATTTAGTTCTCATCGTTTTTGTTTTTCCATGGCATAAAATTTTCAGCGTGTTCTTTCCTTTTAGAAAAGTTGTTCGTATAACCATGGATGCGAATATTTGGGAGTTTTTACCATTCAAAATTATTGCACTTGTTTTTTGCTGTCTTCCTTTGTCAGTGTTGATGAGATTTAAGTTGGTTTACAAACAATGGTGTCTTTTGTTGGGAGACCCGATCTTTCTTGCTGGTTGTGATCGTTCTATTGACAAAGACTTTGGATTTATTGGTTTACGCGCTCGTACCAGCCTTGGTTGCTTCGTTTTGTCTTACCTTAGTGATAAGGGAGTAATATCTTCGATATTTTTCCCTTTTCTTGAATCTGCGTGCAGAATTGAATGCAATGTTGGATATATGGTTCTATTCGGTTTTCCTCCAAATTGTCTAGGTTTGAATAATTACTTTATTTTCAACCTTTTACAGAGATGTTTGGGTACATTGATTTTCTTCATCTTGATGAGGGATTTCATTTTGTTTTGCATAAATCTATCCCATCATAATATGTTTGGGTTGTACTGTGGCATGTGTCAAGTGAGATGGGTCCACATTTTTTACTTTGTAGCAGTGATGAAATGGCCTGGAGGAGAACAATACTTCCTTATGGTGGTGTGCTACTGCCGAAGGAGACTATCTTCTATAGAGGATTTTTTTTTGGTTGTATTTGGAAAACGATTACGATGATTATCCTACATATGGGTGCACTATATATTGGCTAGATCTACAATGGAACAATTGGAGTTAGACATTTGTGTCTATTTCAGACATACAGTGTATGGAAATTGGACAATATAGGAACCAACTTGTTTTTTTGTGAGTAATGGTGCAACGTCTATTTGGTCACTGAAATAATTAGGTAATTTTTAAATAGTGCAACCTTCCAATAAAGGAAGCCTTGAATATTTTGAAGATGATCGTGGTTTTAGTTGGACGTTGCTTGAAGATATCTTTGTCGATATAAACAGTAGATTCCTTGGGTTCCTTCCTTTTCGTGTTGTCTATGAGAAAGTTCTTTTTTTGGGTTGCATGGAAGTGTAGTTAAAGTTTTATGATTCGGTGAGCAGGTTCTGCACAACAACAATTTCTAGTGGCGTGTCCAAGTTGGAAGCATTAGGGTTCCATGTTGCATCTATTGATGGTTTGAATGAATGCATCGAAAATGGAAATGTATTCTCTGTTGTTCCAAATGTTGATTCTATTGTAGACATACCACCATTTACTTTGGGTATCGTGTTATAGTGTTTCAAACATTGAGATGTTTCTTTTTGGACATTGTTGGAAATGTTGAGTTTCTCATATATTTTTTATTATCAATTTTAGATTTTTCTGTTGGGAATTGTGATGTTATACTCCAAATATATTTATGTTGAGATTGAAAGTTTTATTATGGATAGGAAAAATTCCTTTGTTTATTCTTTTAGATATTATGCAATTGTGCTCAAATATGTTATTTTGTTGCAATTTGAAAAAAATGTGTGTGTTTTCCTTGATGTTTTAAGGAAAGATTTATTTCGGATAAAACATTTTTTTCCTGAAAGTTGTTGTTTGGAGAATCAAACCTTGCAAACTTTATGTTATTAAAATTTTTAATATATGCATTCTATTTGTGATATCTCTCATAGTTTAGTGGTCATATTTCTTATGTTGGTAGGAAGTGTTGGTTTCATTTCTAGATTTCTAATTGGAAAATTTAGGGGGTTCATTATGGTATGTATATATTTTTGTTTACCGTCGTTGGGGTTCTTAAAAATCTTGTGAAATACAAGAGTTTTAATTTTATGTAGAAATGTCGATCGAGGAAATGAGCAGGTGTGCAGGGAAAAGAGTGCGCTCACTTGTGTCTCGAGGGAGAACAAATGAATATCAAACATAATGGTATCAACAAAACAAGGAACTTATAAATGCCCGTAGAAGGGATCTTTACCAAAGAAGGAAGATAGCTTCAACAAATTTAAGAGATGGTGGGGTCGAAAATAGTGAGTATCAAAAAAGGAAAATTGTGTTTGGAATGACAACTTGTTTGATTTTATTTCCTTGATGCTGATTGTTTAAAAAAATGTGTCTTTTAAAATTTTCTAAAAATTGAATTCTTTATGCAGCTTTTGTTGTCTAAGAGACCATCGATACAATGAACAACCAATAATCATCTCAAGACAATGGAAGAAATCCAACATTTGTAGTGGAGCAGTTTGATGCTAATAGACAATTTGTCGCATCTAGTTTATTTGTTGATAGTGATATGGTTTCTGACATGTTCGAAAATTTGGAAAAACCTACTAGAAATGTGGGTTGGGATATTCCAATTAGCAACAATATAGTTAACTTTTTCAGTAATCATGAATCTTTTTGTATTGTCTCTTTTGGAGAAGTATAGGTAGTTCAATTTTTTTTTCTTTTTTCTTGGTTTGTGTTGTTTATGGAAAATTATTTATCATGAAGTGGTTTTCTTTTCTCCTCACTTTCTTATCGCAAAATATTTTATCAGTAGATGTTGGTTTTCCCTTGTCTTCAATGGTATAAGAGCATACATCGCCGGTTCAATTCTAACCTTGTGGGTTTCTCTGTCGAGTTGAAGAAACTTTTGAAGTTGTTGGTGTTGAATACCGTGAGTGTGGAACCTTTATTCTTTTATGGAAAATATAGTCTGTTGAAATATAAATTTCATTGCATCCTTTCTGTCATGGTTTTTCTCCATTTTTTTGAGGTTTTACTGACATTTTGTGTTGATTGGGTGCATTTTCTTTGCATAACACACGAAAGAAGTGAAATTCATGGGTGGTTTAGAAATGATGGAAGAAATGCTACAGTGGAAGGTACACGAAATGAAGGTCATGGACAAGTTCTTGGCTCTGATCTGTTTGTTGATAGTAGCATGCTTTCTAGGATGGTTGAAAATTTTCAAAAATATGTTGGGGATGTTGGGCCTAGTGTCTCTTGATGTAACGTTGTTGCTAATTTTGTTCGCTAGAAAGAAAGGCTGCAAAGTTGTGGTTTTATGTCAATGCAGGGTTTTTTTTTTCTTTTCTTCCTCAAACGCTTTCTACATTTGAATATAGAAATTGGATTGTTATGTTCATTCAATATTATATGTTCTGTAAAAGAATGTTGAATTGAATTTTGGATGAAAATGATATTTGCAGGGAGGGAAATTTGTGTCGGTTCCTCAACTTGTGGTTGGAGAATGCAGTAACCACCCAAATGTATATTTTCTATATTTTGAAACAATTGATCAGTTGGAAAAAAATGAGTTATCGTTCTTAACGTTCTTGGTTTTTACATAATGGTATATATATTTTGGCATGCAGAATGATCTCCTTTGGAACGAATCAAGGAGAATGGATGTTTCTCATTTTGTGGAAAGAAATGATGTTGATTATGTGGCTACTACAGTGATTGTTTTCGATCATCGTCAGGTTAAAATGGTTGGTGGTGGGCAGAATGAATTTGGCCATTTTCGTTTTATCATTGACATGATTGAAGTATATAGAAAAAATTATTCCATGGTTGATAATCTGGCTGTCATGTAAATGTGTCAAGTGTGCAATGAATTCTATCCCAGTATACAAGTTGTAAGATGGCATGAGGGGCCCATTTGAAAAAGGTGTAGGGGGGAGAAAGGCTCACATCATTTTTCTTGTTTTAACAACATGGATTAGAGTGAACAACTAGAAGTTCTAAGAGTTTTGACACAAGTGGAGGAAATTCTAATAACAAGGGTCAATCCAATACTGCAAGTACCACATGCTTGTGGCGGTCAATATATATATATATATATATAGCGGTCATACAATAAGTTTTCCACAATATATATCTATGATTGCAAAGAAACTTCCTCGACATGTTGAACAACTTGATTATGTTATTATGAGAATACGTGGTGTTGAATCGAGATATTATGAATGCTATGTTAAGAGACAAATGGATGCCTTGCTTTACAAGATTGAAATGGATAAATATTATAGGGATGCTGAAATTGATATGGATTCAGTTTTGAATCTCCCCGAAAGACCTACTGATGTATCCAAAAGGCTACAACATTTCGATAGCAATCTAGATGAATCAAGTAGGGTTGATGAGGACATAGAAAGAGAGGGTGGTAATTCTTTGTGGTCTCATCCATAATCATTTCTATTGCGCTTTCCAAATTATTGTAGGGAATTTGATTGAATAAGAATTATTATTGAAACTAAATATTCTACAGATGATGATGCTTTATATTGGCTATATATTGGAACGTATCCTATGATCAAATAGAATACCCAAGGGTTGCTAGACATGGAATTCCCCACTTTTTTCCCGACTGGAGATGGTGATTGGTTGCATCCACGTATTTGAAAACTTGAAATGCATGAATATGGTTTGCACTTGCTTAGATATTGTGATCAGACATTTTCAATCCATCCTATATTTTAGTACTTTTTTTTTAATATGATTATGCGAAATAATAGCCAGGGAACATAAGTATTTTTTTTTAAGAAGGGTATTCATGAAAATGCACCTTCTAATGTTCAGGAATTATGTGAACAACTTTGTGATTTGCAAAACAATAAATTAGCTGAAAAATTAATGCATTTTGGCTCCTCTCTTAGGGGTACCAAGGCATGCTAGATAAAGTGTCATTCTGGTCTTACTTACATGATCACCCATTTTGGTTTCCCAACTCTATTTTTTATGTTAATTATAGCTGATACAAAGTGGCATGACTTGCATAGTTTTATGCCTTATAATAGGAAATGTGGACGTCAAAATGAGAATGTGAAAACAATTTGTAATGTTATTCAGTATATACATATTGTTGCTAATTATATGCACCAAAGGTTGAATATTTTTTGTGAAGTAGTTCTACAAAAATATCTCAGGGCCAAATATTTGTGGTATAGGTTTGTCCTCATACCTATATGTTATGCCATGTGGGATTTTATATATAAGCGTTGGGTTTACTTTTTGTTTATATTTATTGTTTGCATGCATCATTTTGTTAGATATGAGTGGCAACATAGAGGCTCCGCACACATACATGGGTTCCTTTGCTTGCTTGGAGCTCCTGACATGGAGAGAATGGATTGGTCGAACCCTTTAAGTGTCGATGCGACGAAGCAATATTTTGACAAATATGTGACAACTTGGAATCTGCGTGACATACATCATCAAAATGTGATGATCCCTAGAATTTTTAATGATGATCCATGCCTATTAAATACCCACAAATTTTTTTCATGCATTGTTGAAGAAGATTATGAGCATTTTGTCAATCGAGTGCAGAGACACACCAAATGCATTGTTGATTAGTCTTTGCGAAAAAAGGGGTTGATCCTTTCATGCCGGTACGATGCTCCTTGGTAGATTCGTGCAAAGTCAACTTTGTACATGGATTAAAATGGGAAAAAAAATATGAATTTACTCGGAATGATGATTGTTTAAATGTTCACAATGTAGATATTTTGACTATGTGACGAGCAAATGTTGATTTTCAATCAATTATTTCTCGACATGCATTGTTGAAATATATTGTGAAATATGCATCAAAGGTAGAAAGAAGATATGAAAGTTATCATGAAATGTTGACAAGAGTTGCTTCCAAAAGTGGATGTGAAGCTACTGTATTGTCTACATATAGAAGGTTCCTTGTTGAAACACTTGTTGAGTGTGACATTGAAGCACTGGAAAGTTTCCATATGTTATTAAAGTCATCTCTTGTTGTTTTTAGTCATAGATTATTCCCTTTGAATGCTAGGAATTTTTTTTACCAAATGCTTATACTACATTCTAAGGACATTTCTTGTGGGAACAATTTTGTGGAGATGTATCAAACGCGACCCCATTTTTTGGGTCATTTATACTTGATAGAAACAAAAATATCATGGTTTTTTGATGCTAGGAGTAGACATGAGAAATGGAAACCACGAGAAGTGCATGTTTTTGTTTGTGTCTGGCCACGTTTTTCTGTTGTTCTTGCTAAAGAGTCAGAAGAGTTTGAAACATTTTGTTGGAGGGAGTTGTTCTACAAGCCATTTTGTGACATTGCTTTGGATATTAGGCTCACAAGAGAAACATTCATTCAAAAGTGGAGGAATTTTTGATATAATGTGTGGATTTTTTAACAAACTCGTTTTAAAAATGAAAATAATGAATATGTTGAGCCCGTTGTACATGAGTAAAAATGTTGGTCGGGATTCAGAAGAGTGGAAATTTTTTCCTCAAATAGTTCTGCTTAACAATGTGGAGGTTTCAGATTTTCAGAATCTTGGTAGAAGGGACTTTGATATTCACCATAATTGGGAAGAAACAATGTTGTCAGATGAAATTATTGAACAAGCAATCCATTTTATAAAGATGCAAAGTCTTCCAGCGTTATTAATATGGATTTGACTGTGGAGGAAATTTCGTTTCTTGGCTCTTTATTGGAGAAATAATTTGTTGCTTTTAAAATTGTGTTTCACCAATTTTGAATTCTCGGGACGATGATCCTTTGCTAATGCTTATTCAGGGAACTATTGGAATAGGAAAATCTTCTCTTATTCACTATATTTTTCATTCTCTTTCAACTACAACAATTGGTGAAAGAAGTCCAATATTATTGCTTGTTCCAACTGGTATAACTACTTTTAATATACATGGGAAAACAATAAACTCTGCTTTGAAAATACGTATTAAATATATGAAAACACTAAATTTTCAAGCTCTAATAAATTTCCAAGAAGAAATGAGGCATGTTTGTTATATTTTAATTGATGAAATGAGCTTCATTGGAATAAGGTTGTTTAGGAAAATAGTTTATCATTTGCGAGAAGCCTTTCCGGAAAAGAAAGCTCCTCCTTTTGGCAGCAGGTCCATGATTCTTGTGGGTGATCTTGGCCATATTCCACCAGTTAGGGATAAACCCATGTATGTAGGAAGAACAACCGAGAAATTGTTATGGCAAAGTTTGAACATTGTTGTCACTTTGAATTAAATTTATAGGAAACGGGGAGATGATCCCAGGCAAGCATATTTTCTCTACTTTTTAAGAAATATTAGAAATGCAAAGCCTTATTTGGAATATTGGGATCTTATTATGACGTGTGTGGATAGTTTCTTGGATCATTGGGAAAATGTTTTATTTGATTCTTATGTTCACTTTTTTGCAACGAATGATCTCGTTAATTTTCACAATCGAAAATTGTTGAAATCATTGAATTTCCTAGTTGCAAGATGTGTTGCAAAATGTGCTAGGAGATCTGATATTGTTGATGGCGATGATGATGTCTTGGAGCGTGAGGTCTTGTTGTGTCATGGTCAACGTGTGATGTTTACGTGTAATTTCTTGGTAGAAGTTGGGTTGGTTAATGGTGCCCTTGGGTATGTATAATATATCTTCTATTTTCCTAGTACACAGCTGCCACAACTTCCACAATTTTCTATAGTTATCCTAAGAAGTACATTGGTGTTCCATTTCATAAGGATTGTCCAAATTTTTTTCTCATAACACTTGCTGTTAGAGGGAACCGTAGACATATTCCTTTAAAAATGGCATGGGGCTTGAATATACACAAATCACAAAGGATGACTTTGCAACGAGCCACTGTAAATATTGGAGATAGAGAGAGGCGAGATTTGACATTTACATCTATATCAAGAGTGATATATTTCGATTCTTTATGGATCTCACCACCATTTTCTTATCAATAGTATGCTAAAATGTAAAACAATGCTTATGCAACACTAAGGAAAAAAGAGGAGTGATTGAAGTCTATATCATTTTGAGGTTTTTATCTGAAACTAAGTTCAATGCTTTTGCAGAGTGGTTGAAAATTCTATTGATGGTTTTTATTTTGTCCTTCCATGGTTTAGTGGGTTTAAAATTATAATATTAATTAAAAATAGTAGTAATATTCATTAATAATGAAAATCATTATTATTTAGCTATCAAAAGGACTGGAATTATAAACCGGAGGGGTTTATAATGAAACCCTGTGGGATTATAAACCCAAGCTAATAATATTAACCAAAGCAATCATAAATTCAAGCGACTAATACTATTAACCCTACGTTTTGTGTTCCCTTTGGTTTATTTTATGAATCCATTGGGTCTATTAATCTTTGGGTTCATATTTGTAGAGTATACTACTAGATCTCTTGGGATTATAAACCCCATGGAATAATTTTAACCGAAGGGATTCTAACCCAAGGAATGAATACTAATAACCCAAGCAATTATAAATGCATAGAATGATAAACTGAAGGGATAAACAGAAAAAATGAAAGCGCATATAGACTGTAGGGTTTTTGGTATTAATCCATGGGTTTATTATACATTGGATAAATATTATTTCATTGGGTTTATAATCCCTTTAGGTTCTACTATTCAACCATTGGGTTTATTATTCTGTGAATAATTCTATACAACGGTTGTTGTTTCTTGCAATTATTTGTATGCAGATTGATAATTTTTTTGTCTTACTTTTTGAACATTTGAACCAGCTTTGTTGATTTCTAAAGTCAATAAATTGAGCATTTGGAAGAAATTGCATGGGTCATTTATTTTTTGGTGGTGATATTGTTCTTTGATTGATTAAAATTTACCTATATGTGCTTTCTTTTCTCCTTCTTTTGAATGTTATTATGTTTATGTCCAATAAATTTATTTTGGATTTAATGTTAAAGATATGTGTATGTATATATTTGTTTGTTTCTTTGTTTATTTTTTAATTCTAATTGTATGTTTTTGTCATTCAAATGCATATATGGAGAAAAATGATAGCATATATTGCATTAAAGCAATAAAATCTATTACAGCAACCATAATTTTTGTTTCCTACATTCGCAAAAGGTTGGATAGGAAACATGGCTTCCATCCTTATTTTATTGATGAGCATATTTGTGTCTTGCATGTAATGAAATCAGATGTCAAAACCTTGTACCATTTGCACCAAAGAGAATCTAGGAGGAAAACAAGAAGGGATTGGTTGGAAAGCATGAATATCATGAGCATTATCTTGTTGATTTGAATTGGTTTTTCTTATGCCACTGGTTTTGGTGTGTTTTGGAAGAGGCTCGCATTAAATAGTTGTGTTATGGTTGACTATTTAAATTTCATTTTCGTTCCACAATTTTTTGATGTTAAGAGACCCAAAATAGATCTCTAAATAATGTATGTTAATAAAATATTTCTTTTTTTTTTTCGATTTAAGTGTCTGACATTCAATATTCTTCTCATTGACATTCTGATCTGTAAAATTGTTTTTTATTTTTCTTTGATTTTTAATTGTTTGATGACGTTTAATATTCTTCCATTGTGTTTAATATATTTTCTTGGCGTTGTTGATACATTCAGGTGTGTAGTTTGTATTCTTGAATGCATTTTGGTTTATACTATGTGATGGTTTTTCATATTTGTCATGCAGTTTGTATACATGGCTTTATAATATCTCTCCCTTGGGTTTAATATTTTCCCTTCGGTTCATAATCTCTTAGGGTTTTAGTTTTTAATCTTGTGTTTATTATTTCATTGGGTTTATAATATAAATCGCTTCGCTTTATTAATCAAAGGGTTCATATTCCTAGGGTTCATTATTATTCCCTTGGGTTTATTAATTTAACGGTTCATATTCTTAGAGTTTATTATTATTCCCTTGGGCTTATTATTCCCTTTAGTTTAATAAATGTTGTCTTTGTGGTAAACCATGGACATTCATGGTCAACCATGGTCAACCATGGTAAATCATGGCCAACCATGTTTTATAAAATTAATCATGGTGAACCATGGTCAATCATGCTTAGCCACAATCCAACATCACATTTTGAAAAATATTGTTTCAATATGAAAACCAACCATGGTCAAGCATGTTCAACCATGTTCCAATGTCACATGGTCACAAGGATTGTCTCAATATGAAAATCAACCATGGCTAAATATGGTCAAGCATGCTTATTTTTTTGTTTATACTATTTATCTTAGGGTTTATATACCAAAGAATGGTCAAGAATTCTCGAATATGTTTATTTAAGGGTTTATAATATTTATGTAAGGGTTTATATAAGTTGGTGTTATATTATTTCCTAGGTTTTAATATTATTCCTTTGCATGTATAATCCCATGGATTTTTAGTATTAATTCATTGGGCCTATTATTCCCTTGGGTTTATAATATCAGTGATGTTCAACCATGATCAATCATGGTCATCCATGGCCATCCATGGCAAACCATGTTTTATAAAATCAATCATGGTCAACCATGGTCCAACGTCACATTGTGACAAATATTGTCTCAATATTAAATGAACGATAGTCAGCCATGGTCCAACATGATCGCATTGTGACAAATATTGTCCCGATATGAAAATCAAACATGCTCTACCATGATCAACCAAGGTGCAACGTTGCATTATGAAAATCAGCCATGGTCAACTATGTTTGTTTTAGGGTTTAAAATATTTATCTTTGCTTTATATACCTTAGGTTTATAATATTAATCTCTTGGGTTTAATATTATTCCATTGGGTTCAAATTATTTGGGGTTTTAGTAATAATGCTTTGGGGTTTATTATTACTTTGGGTTTATAATATCAATTCCTTAGATTTATTAATCTATGGGTTCATACTCCTAGGGTTTAATATTATTCCCTTGCCTTTATAATCCCTTGGGTTTTTACTATTCCCTTACGTTCAATCATGGTCAACCAAGTTTATTTTAGCATTTATAAATTTATCTATGGGTTTATATATGTCAGGTTTATAATATTAATCCATTGTGTTTAATATTATATTTTTGGGCTTATAATCCCTTGGGTTTATTATTCCCTTGGTTTTATAATATCAAACGCTTGGGTTTATCAATATAAGGGTTTATATTCCTTGGGTATAGTATTATTCAGAAGGTTTAATCCTAGGGTTTAATATAAATCCCTTCGGTATATAATAATCCCTTGGGTTTATTAATAATTAATAACTATATTTAATATTATTTAACCATGGCCACAAATGCTCAAGTATTTTTATTTTATAAGGGTTAGTATACCTTATGTGTATAATCCCTTAGCTTTATAGTATTAATTATTTGGGTTTATTATTCTATTCGGTTTATAATGTTAATCATGGTCAACCATAATCAATCATGGTCATCCATGGTAAACCATGTTTTATAAATAATTCATGGTCAACCATGGCCCAACGTTGCATTGTGACAAATATTGCCTCAATATGAAATGAACCATACTCAACCATGGTCCAACGTCGCATTGTGACAAAGATTGTCCCAATATGAAAAACAAACATGGTTTAGCGTGATCAATAATGGTGCAACGACACATTATGAAAATCAACAATGGTCAACTATGAAAATCAACCATGGTCAACAATGTTTGTTTTAGGGTTTAAAATATTTATCTTAGGGTTTATATACCTTTAGCTTATAATATTAATCTCTTGGGTTTAATATTATTCCATTAGATTCAAATCCCTTGGGGTTTTAGGAATAATCCCTTAGGTTTATTTTTCACTTTGGTTTATAAAATCAATCCATTAGATTTATTAATATATGGGTTCATATTCCTAGGGTTTAATATTATTCCCTTCACTTTATAGTCCCCTGGGTTTTTACTATTCCCTTTGGTTCAATCATGGTCAACCGTGTTTATTTTAGGGTTTATAATATTTATCTATGGGTTTATATACCTCGAGCTTATAATATTAATCTCATGTGTTTAATATTATATATTTGGGCTTACACTCCCTTGGGTTTATTAGTCTCTTTCAATCACTTGGGTTTATCAATCTAAGGATTCATAATCGTTGGGTATAATATTATGACAATCAATATGAAAATCAACCATTGTCAACCATGTTTGAACGTCGCATGGTCAAAAGGATTGTCTCAATATGAAAATCAACCATGGTTAACTATGGTCAAGCATGTTTATTTTATTGTTTATAGTATTTATCTTATGGTTTATAAATATTGGGTTTATAATATGAGTCCATTGGGTTTGATATTATTCCCATGGGTTCATAGTCCCTTATGGTTTTAGTATTAATCCCCTAGGTTTATTATTCCCTTGGGTTTATTATTACGAAAACTAACCATGGTCAAGAATGCTCATATATGCTTATTTAAGGGTTTATAATATTTATCTAAGGATTTATATACCTTGGGTTTATATTATTCCCTTGGGTTTAATATTATTCCTGTGTGTGTATAATCCCTTCGATTTTTAGTATTAATTCTATGGGTTTATTATTTCATTGGGTTTATAATATCAATCATGGTAATCCATGATCAATTATGGTCATGCATGGTCACTCATGGTTATCCATGGTCAACCATGGTCCAACATCGTGTTGTGACATATTTTCACAAATACGCTAACATATCTAGGCCCAAACAATGGGAAATTTCTAGGCTTCACGAGTTTCCTAAGGCAATAATTTCATATAGAGATCCATAGTTCACATCTAATTTTTGGATCAATTTATTTAAAGGATTGGGTACAAATTTAAATTTTAGCACAAAATATCATCTAGATTTTGATGGGCAAATGGAGCGGGTAAATCAAATAATTTAAGATATGCTATGGATGTACATGATGGATAAACCATCCAAATGGGAGGACTACCTCTATTTGGTGGAATTTGCGTATAGTAATGAGTATCATGAATCATTAAAAATGAGTCTATTTGAGGCTCTATATGACAAAAAATATGACACTCATGTGAGTTGGAATAACACAGTGGATATAATTACGGTGGGTATTTAATTGCTCAAAAACATGGAAGATCAAATGGATAAAATCAAGCAGAATTTAAAAGTTGCCTAGGATAGGCAAAAATTTTATGCTAACATGAATAGGATAAACAAGGAATTTAAAGTCGGGGATCATGTATTTTTGAAAGTAAAAGAAAAAAAGAGCTCGTTCAAATTGGGAAATTGTGCCAAGTTTGCAGCAAAACAAAGTTACCAATCAAATGAGAAAATTACCTGGTACCCGTCTTTTAGAAGTAGTAAAAGAAGCACCCGGTGTTGAAAAGTGGTGATGCAAAATCATCCTTTTTTTTAGAATATTTTTGGCACTTTAATTTTTCTTATGATTTTTTTTTAATGTCATGATTTTCGCATCGATTTTGAAAAATGTTGATGAAAAATCAACCCCTTTTTTAAAGGGTTGATTTTTAACACTTTAAATATTATTTATCAAGTATGAATGTTTGTTTTAAAATGTTAGTGATTTTCATATTGATAATAAAACATAAAAAAACACACACATATATATAAATAATTTACAAAAAAAAAAAAACATTTTAAATTTAAAAAAAAAATTGAAAAAAAACTTGAAATAGAAAAAAAAACAAAATTTAAAAGACACTTTAAAAATAACATAATAAAAACAAATTAAAAAAATAAATAAATATTAAAATTTGAAAAAAAATAACTAAATTTAAAAATAACATAATAAAAACAAAATTAAATAAATATTAAAATTAAAAGAAAATAACTAAATTATATTAAAAAGAATTAAATAAAAATAGCAATTATATATTTTAAAAAAATAAAAAATAAAAAATGATTTCGGCGCTATTGGAACTGACCTCCCTCACCCAGCCTCCAAGCTCATTTTTTTATTATTATTTTTTTTTAACAATTTATGATTTTTTCGTTTTTTAAAATTTAAAATGGTTTTTTTTAAATGCTTTTCGGTCATTATGGTGATGAGATCAACTCATTCGAAGATGTTTTTGTTTTGCTCTTTTTTTTAAATGATTTTTTTTTAATTATTATTATTTTTTATTTATTTATTTTATTTCTTTAATTAATATTTGTATTTATTTTTAAATATATTTTAATTTGTTTTTTTAATATGATTTTTATTTTTTTGGATTTTTGTTTTCTTTATTTTTCATTTAATAAAAAAAATTCATTTTAATGGTTTTTTTTAAATATTTTTAATTATTATTTTCAATAATTATTATTATTATTATTATTATTATTATATAATTTTTTTATTTAATAAAACAATTCATTTTAATGTTTTTTTTTAAATATTTTTAATTATTATTTTCAATAATTTTTATTATATATATATATATATATATATATATATATATATATATATATAATATTTTTTGGTTTGTTTTTTTTATTTATCTATTGAATATTATTTATTTATTTTTATGTTTTTTTCTTTAAATTTTCAAATTATTTTCTTAAATTAGGTTTTAAAGTTAGTTATTTATTTATTTTTAATTTATTTATTATGTTTATTTTTTTTTTGTCTTTCTATATATTTTTTCAATGTTTTTATATTTTCAACATATTTGATTGAATATATATGTCAAAATAAAAACTATGTAAAAGTAATAAGTCTATGAGAATGTTTTTGTGTTGATGGTTTACTTCCTTAATGATCAATAGGAAAGACAAGTTTTTTGCATAATCTTTAATATGGTTATTAGTTTCGACTAATTAAATTCAAAAGAAACATAATTTTAATATATATATATATATTTCTCAATATATTGGTTTGAAAGAATTATTTACAATACAAATTTCCAAAAAAACAAATGTTTTAATGGAGAGAGTATCAAAAACTTCGAAATCACATATAAATTCATTTGTTTTGTAAATGTGTTCATTCATTATAACGAAAGTGTTTCGTATCCAATGATTTCAATACATTATATAAAGAAACATTATGTTTAATAAATTGTTATTGCTAGGATAAAGTTAAAATAAAAATAAATTAATATAAATAAGTTGTCTTAGATTAAGGTTTGGAAAGAGATACTTTTAACCTTTAAAATTAAAATTACTCTTGGAATAATAATTCTTTCATTTACTTGTTCGTTTTTAAAAGTTGTTTATTATATAATTTGTCCATAATTTCATGGTTCAAATATGTTAAAAACTCGAGATTTTTAAAACCATGGTTGAAAACTTGTCAAAATATTAAGGTTTTTCTGAGCTATGATATTTTATCGTTAATGCTATGTTGAAAACAATTACAATTTAGGGTTTTTTAAAGTCAAGATGTTTTATCTTTAACAGGATGGATGAAAATTGTTGGAAATTATAAGGCTTTGAGACATGATATTTTTATCTTTAACATCATTTATCAAAATTGTTCGAATTTTACGATTTTTCAAAGTCCTGATATTTTATCTTTAATTACATTGTTAAAAAGTGTCAAAATTGTGACCCGTTTTTTTTGTTATTCAAGCAACAACACTTTTTATTTTGAAGGTATTTTTTCAATTCTTTTTTTCAAGAAAAAAATTGGATTTAGCGTAATTTAAAAAAAAATGTTGAAATTTGACCCTTAAAAATAAGTGCGTTTTGGAATGCACTTCGTTTTTGGGGTGTTTTTTCATGTTTTTTGAGTTTTTTGGGCTAGAGTTCTCGTTTTGAGGTAATAGTTCTCGTTTCATCAGTAACTTTGTTGCAAGATATTGTAGGTCATATTAGATCCTTGTGAGGATCAACCCTATTGCATATAATATTGCATTGTATGCATCTCTGTATATTCATGATGTTTTTCATGTTTCATTGCTCAAGAAATATGTACCTAGCACTAATCACATTGTTGATTGGAAAATGATTCAGGTGGAATCCAAGGGATATTTCCAGGTTCAATTGGTGCAAATCTTAGACAACGAGGTCAAGGTGCTCCAAAAGTGAGCCATAGGCATGGTAAAGATACAATTGACCATACTCAGTCCTGAGGAGGCGACTTGGGAGCAAGAAGATGTAATGGGGGCAGAATACGCTCACCTTTTTCACTGATATATTGCATATGTTTGTATATTTGTATGTATGGTGCAATGGGGATAATGCATAAAATAAGTGGGAGCGGAATGTAATACCCTCACCTGCGTGACAATGTAAATATATGTATTTTTTTTAGGTTGTTGAGTCAGATACCTTCGACTTTTAGGCTAGTGGGCCAGATATTTTGTTATGTGGCCTACATGCCCATCATTGTAAATTTGTACATATCGCGATATTAATAAAAAAATGATGGATGCAAATCCCACTCCATAGAAAGAGTATGTGGGATGCAACTCCATGGAAAAAGGAATTGGTTGGGTACTTTTGGTGAAATGTGTACCTGGGGCCCACGTGGATTCAACAAGGTTCCATATGGCAAGTTAGGGCCATTAATATAAAAAAATGTAGTTTGTGTTCGATTATTATTCATTCAGTTAAATCCTTCATAGGATTACTGATTAGTCAGTAAACCTTGGGGTGGACTCTGAGACTAACTGATGTCCAGTGAGTCTCGGGGTTGGTCTTTGGACTAGACGAGGTACAATTAATAAGTTAATTGTGTTATATGGATGCATCCTATTATGATGTGAGCCCCTATGCTGGCTCCGATCAGCCTCGTGCTCTAAGGGTTTGTTGGCCCTATTATGTCCTAATTTCATGGAGTTTTGGTTGAAACTCGTTGTCATTTTGTTGGGATGAAGGGTGTCTGGAGCCCTGGAGAAACATGTTTGTTAAGTTGGCACCTTAATAATTATCCTAGAGGGTGCCTAGATCCCTGGAGTAGCATGGTTGTCAAGTTGGCACCTTGGACTTTGGCCAGGGCTTTGTATTGGTTTTGTGATTGTTGCATTTGGAGTTGTTGTCTCGGCTTGGGGGTGACTGGTACTTGACCTTATGAACCACTATGTCTATGGTAGGGAGGAACATGGAGAACCTATACCTAGTAGAATTTAATTACCATATAAGTTCCTAATTCTTATGGATGACTGCATATATATTTTTGACATGTTAATTAATGTGTTTATGTTAAAACCCTAGATTCAAGGGTTCCTACTAATGTTTATTAACGTACATTTATTTTTGTTTCTTATTATATCTCTATGGTTTATGTGTGAAAAATATTTCATTCTGGCATGTATTGTTGCATTCATAATTATTATAACAGTCAATGGGTTCAAGATATAAATTATCCCTGAAATTAGTATGTATGTTCCCACATTAAATCTAATTTTAATTATGCAGCATGGGATTTAGTGGCATTTCCTGGCTGGGGATCGCAGACATTATAGCACTAGTGACATTGCATATTTCTTTGTTTCAGTTCAAACCACTCGAATTTGGGATCAAGGCTCTAAGGGATCTCCTCAATCCACATTCTGTGTCTTTGACATTTTTCCAAGGTGCTTGAGGCAGGGCTCGAGTGAGGGGGGAGAAGTGATGGAGTTCCTTCTAGCTTTCAATTCACTGGTGAAGTTTTAAGGCCCTGTATCAAGGTTGGTTTACCTTATTCTCCTTTATTGGTCTACTTGCATGTTTATTGGCTTTGTTGTTTTGCATCTATACTTTAGGGTCGGGCCTAACATTAATTTTTGGAGGGGCTTGGTGGCCTAGGAAAAGTATCCTCTTGCACATTGGTGTGATGGGATCTAGCAATTGGAACTGGGTTGGTTGGTGGGATTCCTAGGTTTACTTCTCTAATTTATTTATGCTTATTGGCTTGAAGGGTTTCTCTTGAAATATATAGACCATATCTATCCTTTGGCCCATTTTTCCTTTTTTTTTGGTTGCTTGTCGAGTCGGTGTGTTGTTGTGGGTGTTATTATGCTTTCTTGGGGTAATTTTGCAGGGGGTAGTGGGAATTAAAATATCGTTCATATTTTGTATTGGGGGTCGGGGCTCATTGAGGCATTTCGGAGGCTAAAGGGGTCACCAAGTTGGTGTAATAGTGGTGTGCTCTCTTAAGGTCGTGACTCTTAAGAGGGTGTGGCAAAAATGCCTCCAGAGTGTGACGGGGCTCGTCAATTTTTTATTGAGAGGTGAATTCAAGGTCAGAAACAACACCACGAACAAAGCCATGGAGAAATAATCATACCGTCTTGTGTCAAAAGACTGTAGCAATGTGATTCAACAACTGGGTGATGCATTGGACCAGTTCAATCAAGACCAGCAAGATGATCACAGTGACACCATGGATTTTATGAACCATATCCAACACAACTTGTGGGAGATACATGATCTTCTGGCTAACCTTTGGAGAGGGCAGAGATGCATCCATGTTTAGTGTGATCAAATGGAAACTCGTTTGGCCCATATGGAGGGGCATGTGTAATGTGGGTTTGGACCTCTGACATGCCCTAGATCGGGTCCACACCATCCAACTATAATAAACTTTGATGATGTATGATTTATGTTGGTTGTCTCTTTGTCTTTTGGGTGTTTTGGAATTTCATGCCCGTAAACTTATGTAAAGAATTGCCATTTTGAAAATTTGCTATGTATTTGGGAATGCTACTGTTGGCCAGTAAATCTAGTAAGAGTGAGGCCAACATAATTTTCAGGAGCACCACAACATGATGTTATCTCTTGAATTAATATAAAAACTTAATTTACAAAAAAATATATCACATATTACTTTTATATTAAGAATTGAATGAATTACACATCTTCCTCTCATTAAAATGCTCGATATTTTTTATTTTATTTTTTAACTTTCAATTACTTTTCTCTTTGGACACTAAATATTTTATTATATACAACATCAAAATATTTTCTCTTAATATTTTGTTTGTATATCTATATATCCACGTAAATTAATTAACATAGATTTTCAAATATTTTATCTGTATCCTATGTTGAAATACTTGAGAAAAGTTTAAGGTTTAAATATATTATTCACATGTTTTTTTTACTTTTAATTACTTTATCTCATTTTAAAGTGGAAATGAAATTATATTATGTTATGTGGAGTTCGAAATATTTTATTTATCACTGAGTGAGTGAAATATTTTTTACCACACTGGGTTGCAACAAATTGAATGACCATAGTGAGGTTGAGATTATTGATGTTTTATAATGCTTTTAATTAAAACTAACTGAATGTGCATGCTAATTTTTTTTTTACTATATCCGACATTACTTATCTTTTTATATTATATTTTATTTTTATATTAAGAGGGACACATGTCAACTCCATGTTGAACATGAATGAAATCACACATCGCCCTCATACTTGGTTGTATAATGCACCTCTTAACGCAATCACATAACATAACATAACATTACAACAACTCTTCCATACAGTATTTTCTACAAAGCGTCTCTCGGCGCAATAAAATTTGAATGCTATAAAATAATCAAGATATGATATAAAAGTTAATTATGTATTATATCGATTAAAATAACAAAAAATATATATAAATAAAAGTTATTAAATATTTTTTTCTTTGGAATTGACTTTCAGAATAATTACATCATCAGTATTCACTAGTCCACATTTCGAACTCTGCAATGTTGTGGCCCCTATGCGTCACCCATGTGGCATATTGTGTGGCACCTATGTCATTGCTCTTCCACTGTGGATGGATCCACATGGAATGAGTGCACTTATGTGCAATTGGTAGTCATTGCATTTCACTGAAAACATAAGGCGTGATATTAGCTGGAGCTTTGTCCTCGACTTAGTCGACTGGCTAACGGGGCCGACTAAGCTACCAGCCTGACTGACCCAACATAAACTAATGGATCCCACCCGAGTGGTCAACATGTCTAATCTACTTGTGGTCCCGACTTGCCTAGCCTAGCCTACTAACCTGATCCCCGACCTAGTGAGTCCCACAGGCGGTTATCGACCTATTTGCAAGGATTTTTACTTAGAAACATTTTACGAATTTCTTCCCGGTTTTATACAGGCTTGAATCATTCTGACTCCTCTACCTGAGACACGGTGTCTTCACTTGGGGATCAATACCATACCATGTGCATTCATATTGAGGAATATATATTGAGGGAAAATTATCATAATATAATGAGCATATAAAGGAGGGTAAAGGGTTTTTATAGTCGCAGGTATAAAAGATGAACCTTAATGTTAATGAAAAAATGGATACCTACAATATCTAGTAAAAGTACGGGTTTTTTAAATTGGGAAGGTGTTTTGGTTTTGTATTTGTAGGGGGTTAAATAATGTGACTCTAAAGGTATTTTATAATATGTAGTCAAATTAAGGGTATTATTTAGTATGCCACAAACACACATGATATGCCAAAGGCTCATTCAGTGAAAGCCCTGTGGCCTGAGAAAACTTGAACTCCATGATTTCAAAACAATTCTCAGTGTAGTAAGGCCATGAAATCCATTAAGCATTGTGTCATGACAAACAACAAAACTCATTGAAGATCACACAAAAATTTTAACGATGAAACTTGGAAAATAATATGTACAAGAAGATACACTCAACGAATGTGCATTAAGTTCATTATCTTAGAATTACAGCAAACTTAAGTAGCTCCCGCCGACAACACAACGATGCATTTCTTTCAGTCGACCAACTCATGTACTTAGAGAAATTAATGGGACACACAGTGATACATGTTGATAACCATAATCATCAAACTTCGCCATTAAGCACAAAGATATTATCATCTCTTAAGGACCATAAGATCACTGAGATGCAAATATTAAACATATACAATTATTCTCAAACATTTATTATAAATTTATACAGGGAGTTAAACATTGCACATCCACACAGGAAATCACATTCCTTATCATCAATATAAACATTTAAAACAAAGTTTCCTATCAAATAAGAAATATTATCTCAAAACGAAAACTCTAGACAAAAACTACAAAAATAACATGAAAAATCATAGTCAAAATTAAAAGTGTTGACGTTGGAATAACATTTTTTTGGTAAATTTTTAATATTTTTTAAAAATGACAGTAAAAACCAATTTTTTTTGTGCAAAAGACACCTTGAAAACTTAAAGTGTTGATGTTGTAATAACATTTTTTTTTCGGGGTAAATTTTCAACATTTTTTAAAAATGTTAGTAAAAACCAAATTTTGTTTTGGAAAAGACACCCTGAAAACGAAAAGCGTTGATGCTGGAATAATTTTTTTTTCTTTTCTTTTTTTTTCTTGTTTGGGGTAACAATATTTTTAAATAATGACATTAAAGATAAAATATCATAACTCCTAAAAACTTTAAAGTTCTAATGATTTTCAAGCATAACAAGATAAAACATAACGTCTTTGAAAAGCCTTAAAATTACTCTGAAAAACATTAAAGTTCTAACGATTTTCAAGCATGACAAGATAAAACATAACGTCTTTGAAAAGCCTTAAAATTTCAATGATTTTTAGGCATAACATTAAATATAAAATGTCATTTCTTTGAAAAACCATAAAATTCCAACAATTTTTAGTCATGGCACTAAAGAAAAAATATTTATAATTGTTTTCAACCATGGCATAAAATATTAAATATCATGGCTTAGAAAGACATTAAAATCTTGACAAATTTTCAAGCAAGGAGTTAAAACCAAAGATTATGATTAAAAAGAAACCTTAAGTTTTCAAAATATTTCAAGCATGACATTATGGACAAATTTTATCACTAAAAAAACTTTAAAAATGAACACCTGATTGAAAGAGACATTATACCAAGAGTAATTTCAATGCTAAATGTATAGCGATTTTAAAATCTTAGTCTAAGATAATTTGACACATTATAACAAAAATTTAAAAATCAACCATCAAATTGACACGCACTATAGGTGAACTCGACCCATTGTAATGAAAACTTAAAGACCAACTATGAAATTGACATATTTTGAGGGAAAACTCGATTCATTATAATGAAAACTTTAAAATCAACTATTAAATTTGCACACTGGAATCGAGTTGCAAGTCGAGCATCGACATGAACCTTGCAAAGAAAAAACAAAATAATAAATAAATAAAAATGAAAAATACAAAAGAACACCAAAATTCAAACATTGAAAAAAAAAACACAAAAAATAAAAAATAATAACAAGTAATAAAACATAATTAAATAATAATAATAATAATAAATAAATAAATAAAAACCGACAAAAACAGAAACATAAAAAAATTAGTTTGTAGAATTAAAAAAAAAAAAACCAAAAACAAAAAATTAATAAAAAAAATAAAAAAAAATAAAAATAAAAATATTTCAAAAAACACATAATTTAAGAACGAAGTTTTAAAATTTAACCCAAAAAAATAAAAATCAAAACAATTATTAAAAAAAAAGACAAATTAAAAACTTAATAAACCCGCATAATTAAAAAAAAATCAAAATTTAATTTAAAAAAAAAAAAAAAAAAAAAAAAAAAAAAAAAAAAAAAAAAATTGCCCCAAGGGGGCCTAGGTTGATTCTAAGAATCAAACTGCCGTGTCCTTGAGCGTGGGAAGGCACAATTCTGCCCACCCAAGGGTTGAGGCCCCATGGCCTTGGGCAGCCATGGGGCCTTAGGCTTGGACGAGACGGGGCGGTATTGTGTAGTGTCGCCCTGCCCAGGCCTGAGGCCCCACGGCCATGAGCAACCAAGGCCGAGCTCGAATATGGCCATGGGACCTCGGGCCTAAGCTTCCTCGCCCAGGGCCGAGGTCATAGCAAGGTCAATTCCCAAAATTGACCTAGGCCGCTGTGGGGCAAAAAAATATGATTTATTTTTTTTAATTAAAAAATTTTGTTTTTAATGTTTGTGTTTTTTGAAATATTGTTTTTTTTTTTTTTTTTTTTGATATTTTTTATTTATTCTTTTAATTTTAGTTTTTACAATTTAATTTAATTTTTACATTTTTATTTTTTTTATTTTTTATTGGTTTTTTTTATATTTAATTTTTCTTTTTTTGTCATTTTTTAATGTTTTATTACCAACATGAAAATCACCAACATTTAAAAAAATTATCCACACTTAATACATTAGAAAATTTAAAGTGTAAAAAATAAGCCCTCTAAACAAAAAGGGTTGATGTTGCATCAACATTTTTCCAAATCTACATAAAAATCACAAACATTTAAAAAAAAAAAAAATTCATACTTGATACATAAAAATTTTTGAAGTGTAAAAAATAAGCTCTCTAAAAATAATGGGTTGATGATGCATCATCACTTTTCAAAATCAGCATGAAAATCACTACCATTTAAAAAAAAAAATACCTAAAAAAATTCAAAGTGTAAAAATACGCTATATATATATATATATATATATATATATATATATATATATATATATTCTAAATAACCACTTTTTAAATCAGGTGATTTTTTTGCTACTTTAAAAAAACGGGTAATAGTAACTTTCTAATTTAATCGGTAATTATGTTTTAACCAATGCAAATAATATGTACATATCATTTAAACACAAGAATCTCAAGTCAATACTTGTCTTATGTAGCAAAACAAATTGGTAACTAAGAGTGGGACTTCAACTCTCCACCCAACCATAGACAAGCTACAACCAGTTCTTTCTTGTAGCGGTCATCTCCGAGTCAGATTTCAAAGCTTAAGGATGAGTGTTTTTGGATTAAGAATCGATAGTATCATCAGAAACAAAGTTTCCCTAGGCTACACCACCTTCACCCACCAGTTATACAAAAAGTCATGTCGAAGATAGAGAACATCTTCATTTACACATGGTAGGCATCAACACATGAGACAACCTGGTATATCAGCTGAAAGAGGGTATCTCAATGCAACAACATCTTCACCCACGAGCTATTCAAGTAGTTTAGAATGCATTCAACATCAGTACAGAGATCCTAACACAGAGAGTTAAAACTCACTTTCAGGAGAAAAAATTCCACTTTAATATGGAAAGATTAATCAACTAGATAAACTACCATGGGAGTATAGGGATCACCTTTTCCAGGAACTTTTTTAGTGAATCAAGCACCAATTCTTTAGCCCCAAGGCAACATCTAGTGTTTCATCAGCCCTCACAAATACCTAAGTGTATCTGTCTCCTAACCAGTAGCTTCATCAATCCACAAGATTCCTAATAGTTTCCTCGGCCTTAGGTAAGCCACTGCTCAATGATATTCACCCAACAAGGTCTCTTGGAGTGAATATCAACGGAGTGTTCTCCTTTGAATAATATTTTCACAACAAATCCTCTCAATCCCATGATGCTTTGTTTCTTACTACTCAGCTCCACTTGAGCAAATGAATCCTCTATGTTTTTCACAGATCTCCTCTAGTCTCCACTTCTCGTCGTTGTTCTGATCCAGGTGGCTCCAGCGACACACACATCACAAAGTGGGCTTATGGAAGCTCAAAAATCAAAGTGTTTAGATTGATTTCAAACCAGGACTAGAACATACATCTTGTTGTCTTGATCACAACGGTGTGAAAGGTTCGTCAAACCGAGCTCGTATGCAAAAGTTAGAGACAGTCAAAGTTTTGGGTTGACTAGGTGACTTGGCATGCTTAAGGAAGGTGCAATTTCGACATTTTCCGACCACCGGATTCCGGCTAGATTTCGGGAAAATTTGTGGCCCATTTAAAATCACTCATTTTAAAAAACGTACATATAATTTGTTTTAAAAACATAAAATAATTAAAAGAAAGGGTGGCGAGCCACCGCCCCCGCCACCCCACTCGACCACATATCACATTATGGTTATATTAATGGTAGGGTGGTTGATGATCAACCCCGCCACCCCAACAAAAAGCCACATTATATAACAAATGCATATTAAAACGGGTGGGCGGGGGTTGTCAACCCCACCGCCCAACCCATTTATGTTGACATTGTTTAAACTACCGGCGGAGATGAGGGGGCAGGCTGCCCAATGCGGGCCCGACCCCCCAAGTAATTTTCTTTTTACTATTTGTTTTAAAAATATGTGGGGTTTTTAAAATATGACATGCATAGTTTTAAAAAAAACAAGTTTTTGTCTTAATTCAGAGGGGTCGAGGTTTGACCGCCCGACCTCCTCCCTCCAATACAAGATCTTAACCATTCGGCCAAACCAACTCCTTGGTAAGTCCACCTATTTTCTCGTACATAAACCAATCATTACAGATGTGTGCCAAGGCCAGACTAGAGCATAGCATGCACGCAGTTCGAGGTGGGCATAGTGTTCCATGCAAGTGGAACCATGAGCCTTGAAATTTTCCTAGGGAGGTAAATTCTCTCCATGTCGGAATATAGTCAAGTTTACAATCATTTTTCATGGTTTTCCGCAGGGAACACAATGGCGAGGTCGGATTTTCCTTTTGAGTTGCAAATTTCCAATCCACCCATGGAGTAGCTACGTGGAGGAATCTAGGGGAATCGGGGAATCTAAAAGATTCATTTTTGCCCCAGATTTTTATTTCATCAGAACTCAGCAAATGCAAAGTCTTTTTTGCATTATTCGACGTCACGAATTTGGTGACGCATTCAAATTTTTCATCTGAGCTTTATATTTTTCGGTCACTTTTTGAAGTGAAGTTGTAGGTGACATTTTTCAGCGAGTTAGCAGTCGATTTCACACCTTTCGACGCCATGATTGTGATGGTGATTTCAAATCTAGCAGTAGTAGCAGTCTTTCTTCATTCATCTTCAGCGTGAGATATATGATGAGTTGATTTCATGTACTTATTTGTTCCTGAGATGCTTAGTGTTGTACAGATCCATGTTGATGCATGAGTCGTAGGATCTTGTCTTGTTTTTTTATCGATGTACTTTCTGTCATGGACTTGTATTATGTTTAAAATCCCTTGATTCCATATTGGCGGGATACTCATGTATGTTATTGAGATCCCTTTTATGCCGTGTTGGCGGGATACTCCGTGTAACACGTATGTCATTGAGATCCCTTGTTTTCCATGTTGGCAGGATACTCTGCGTAACATGTATGTCATTGAGATCCATTGTTTTCCATGTCGGCGGGGTACTCACAGTCTTTATGTTTGAGCTATAGTCATACTGATAGGAGTATTTTTTTATGCATGAGAGTTTTGTAGTGGAACATCTCATAGAAAGGTCTAGCCACTCCTGTGTGAGGGAATTTTCCTTGTACGTCATAGAAAACACATCCATGTACATCTTCTTCTTACAACACTTAACGCAGCGGCCTACACCATCTTGACACCGAGGCCCGAAGACGTAGCCCCTACTGGACGAACTCCGTTATCAAACGATGTGTTCTTATGATTGCTAATCTTAACATGTTATGTTCCTCTTCTTTACAGCATGCAGTTTTTAATTTATGTTCATTAACGCTTTAGTTAATGCAATTCTAACAATCAGCCGAAGTTAAAGGTCTTGGTTAAGGGTATCAAGAATTTACCCTGGATCAAGTGGTATCAGAGCAGGTCTTCTTGCTGATTGGGTTGTAGGTGTGAACATTGAACGTTTGCTGAGTTGGGCCATGGAGAATGTCAAGGATATGTACGAAACCATGCTCAGGGTGTCCAAGAAAGTAGCCCTATTGTACGAGGCTTATGAAAAACAAGCAGCAGAGAACAATGAATTGAAGACACTCCTACAGGAAGAAAATGAGGACAAACATCAGTTGCAGCTCCAGTTGCAAGCCACGACATAGGCGAGGGAAGAATTGAAGTGCAACAATGAAATTCTTCAAGAAGATCATGATGCATTGAAGGCATTCCTACAGGAAGAGAAGGAGGAGAAGCAGCAGTTGCAGCTCCAGCTACAGGCCGTGACAAAGGCCTTGGTGTCGCAGCCTATAGCTAGTGAAGTGCAGCGAAGGCTTACAAAATCCTTCTTCATCTGTTTCGCAATCGACAGCTAAGGTAAAAAGTGTTGATTTTTCTTCAATTTCTTCACATGATATCATTTCGGTTGGAAGTGTGGAGATACCCATCACAGGGTACAGAGGAGGAGGACTTGGCATTCGTGGCCAAGGCATAACTCGACCATTGGAGGTTGTGCAACGACCTCATTATGCAGGCTTGAGGTACAATGAAGAAGGATGTTCGAAGGACATCAAAGGAAAACAGATATTTATGAACTCTCCAGGGAAGAGGAATGATGGGGACACTTCGCCATCATTCCATGGCAGTGCATGTTGCAGTGAAAGGGTTGAGGCAAGCTCCCATCACCATGATCGCACCAAAGACCACCATAGAAGGTGTAATAAGTCTCATTATTCCAGAGTGCATTTTGATTATAAAAATGTTGATAACCATGGTTGTAAATCATGGCCTCGCAAAGTATGTCATTTTTGTGGTTTAAATAACCATGTGATTTCTAAGTGTTGGAGAAGGATGGAAGCAGAAAGGAGGATGAGGCATGAAAATCCTTCTCCACAGCAGGGAAAGAAATTGGTTAAGCATGTTTGGAGGAAAAAGACCTTTTGCACCCATTGTGACCGAAGTGGCCACCAAAGAGAGACACATTGGAGACTCCATCTAGAGCAGTGCCTTAAAGACAAAGCACCTGTGCACACACTAGTCGAAAGAGCTAATCGATAAGCAAGTTCGCCACAAGGAAATGATCCACTCACTTTGATAAGTGAGAAATGGTTCTTCTAGATTGTTTTTTCTAGATATGTTAGCATGTCATGGCCATGTTTGTAAATCATTTGTTGCATTTTTAATTGTGAAAGTGATGATGTGTTTTCCATCACTTGTTTAAGCGACAATGATATTTTTTGGCCTTGTTTTATAAGTCGTGTGTTGCATTTCTTTCATGTAAAAGGGATGATGTATTTGCCATCACTTCGAAATGTGACGATGATGTTGTTGTCCTTGTTTTATGAGTCGTGTGATGCATTTCTTTAATGTAAAAGTGATGAGGTGTTTTTCCATCACTTTGAAATGTGACAATGATGTCTTGTCTTGTAATGATAGCTGGGGTGTGATTCCCTTTTGATGTAAACTTGACCACCGATTACATCTTATAAACTTGTGGCAAGTATGGGAATATTTGGGTCATAGATTGGTCAATTTGAGCACGTATTTGCAGGAGATTGTACTATAGGTTTGCAGGGAATGTAGGTGTCAGTTCAACACTTATGGCTCTGAACGACGCATGTGAAGGAGAAGGAAGGGTGATTTTTAAGACACTTGTGGTGCAGACATAGTACACAGAAGTGCAGATTATGCTTTATGCTTTTGGAGGACAAAAAGCTCCTCAGTGGGGAGGATTGATCTAGGTGGCTCCAACGACACACACATGACAAAGTGGGCTTATGGAAGCTCAAAAATCAAAGTGTTTAGATTAATTTCAAACTAGGACCAAAGCGTAGATTTCGTCGTCCTAATCGCAGCGGTGTAAACAGTTTATCAAACCGAACTTGTATGCAAATGTTAGAGCAGGTCAAAGTTTTGGGTTGACTTGGTGACTTGGCAGGCTTAAGGAAGGTGCAATTTCGACCTTTTCTGGCCAGCTCCGGCCAGATTCCCGGAAAATTTGTGGCCTATTTAAAATCACTCCTATGGTCAAAATCGAAATTTTCAAAACCATACATATTGTTTTAAAAACAAAAAATAATTAAAAAAAAGGGCGGTGGGCCACCACCCTCGCCACCCCACTCGACCACATATCAGATTATGGTTATATTAATGGTTGGGTGGTCAGCGGTCAAGCCCGCCACCCCAACCAAATGCCACATTATATAACAAATGCATATTAAAATGGGTGGGCGGGGGTTGTCAACCCCACCGCCCAACCCATTTATGTTGACATTGTTTAAACTATTGGCGAAGATGAAGGAGTAGGCCGCCCAATGCGGGCCCAACGCCCCACGTAAAAAAAAAATTACTATCTGTTTTAAAAATATACGGGGCTTTTAAAATATGACATGCACGGTTTAAAAAAAATGAGTTTCCGTCTTAATTCGGAGGGGTCAGGGTTTGGCCACCCGACCTCCTCCCTCCAATACAGGTTCTTAACCATTCGACCAAACCAACTCCTTGGTAAGTCTGCCTAGTTTCTCATACATAAACTAGTCATTTCAAACGTGCGCCAAGGCCAGACCAGAGCAGAGTGCGCACATAGTTCGAGGTGGGCACAATTTTCCATGCCAGGGGAACCATGAGCCTTGAAATTTTCCTAAGGAGGTAAATTTTCTCCATGTCAGAATGTAGTCAATTTTACAGTCATTTTTCATGGTTTTTCGTAGGGAACACAATGGTGAGGTCAAATTTTCCTTTTGAGTTGCAAATTTCCAGTCCACCCATGGAGCAGCTACATGGAGGAATCTGGGGGGAATCTAAAAGATTTATTTTTGCCCCAGATTTTCATTTCATCATAATTCAACAAATGGACAATCATTTTTGCACTATTCGACGTCACAAATCTGATAGCGCATTCAGATTTTTCATCTGAGCTTTATATTTTTCGGTCACGTTTTGAAGTGAAGTTGCAGGTGTCAGTTTTCAGTGAGTGAGCATCGATTTCACACCTTTCGACGCCATGATTGTGATGGTGATTTCAGATCCAGCTGCAGCAACAGTGTTTCTTCAGTGATCTTCAGCGTGAGGCATATGATGAGATGATTTCATGTACTTCTTTGTTTCTGAGATGCTTAGTGTTGTCCATATCCCTGTTGATGTATGAGTCATGGGATCTTGTCTTGTTTTGTTATTTATGTACTTTTTTCCATGAACTTGTATTATGTTTGAGATCCCTTGATGCCATATTGGCGAGGTACTTATGTATGTTGTTGAGATCCCTTTTATGCCATGTTGGCGAGATACTCCGCGTAACATGTATGTCATTGAGATCCCTTGTTTGCCATGTTGGCGGGATACTCATAGTCTTTATATGTGAGCTATTGTCATACTGATAGGAGTCCTTTTTTATGTATGAGAGTTTTGCAATGGAACATCTCGTAGAAAGGTCTAGCCACTCCTGTGTGAGGGAATTTTCCTTGTATGTCAGAGAAAACACATCCATGTACATCTTCTTCTTACAACACTTAATGCAACGACCTACACCATCTTGACACCGAGGCCCAGAGATGTAGTCCCTCCTAGATGAACTCCATTATCAAATGATGTGTTCTTATGATTGCTGATCTTGACATGTTATGTTCTCTTCTTTATAGCATGCAGTTGTTCATTTATGTTCATTAACGCTTTAATTAATGCAATTCTAACAATCAGCTGAAGTTAAAGGTCTTGGTTAAGGGTATCAAGAATTTACCCTGGATCACGTTCTTATTGACCGAGGATATTTTCTCTTCATTATTTCAACAGACAAACCATCTCCTCCTTTCGTGGTCTATGTGGAACCCCTTCTTGGACAACGCAATCCATCCTCTCATTTAATTTTTTTCCTTTTCTTTGCTTGTAGTTTTTTCCCAATAAAAACATGGACACATCCTTGTTTTCAGCTGAATTAATAGCACAAGTATCTCCATTAAACACAACAGTGAATTTCCCTAACTAGCATTTAAAATAACCAGGTTTCTCAAACAACCCCTTCCCCAAGCTCTAAAATTTGTGTCCCTTTCTCTCAGCCAATTAATTCTAGCTAAATAGTTACATGAAATATTTACAATGTTTACCATAGAGAATTTACAAAATGGGTATGACACATAAAGCTTTGCCTTTTGATTACATTGGTCTCAAGTACATAGTCAAGGTGCTTATCTTTATACATTTATAGGTGACAGGACCTAAGACTATGCTGTTTTCTTTTTTAATCTATGTGCAGCTTAGTCATGGTGGCAGTCTCTAAGTAATGTAAGATTGAGGCCTTGAGCAATAGATGCTAAATTGTATGATTGGATAAGAGTCATCTCTGTCCATAGGATTTGCCTATGCACTTTGCTATTTTGATAAATAAATATCTTCCTTTTCTTGGAAAAACAGCACACCGAAAGGCTCCAATTTTTTAGAGTACTTTGTTCATCTCGAGGTGTGTTTTTGAGTACTACTCGCTCATCTGCCGTCTCTTCCCCATAATGTATAGGACCATAACATGAGCACTTATTGTAGAAGCATAAGAACAATGACTACACCAGAGATATAAAGTTGTAGAATTCATTGAGATCAAGGGCATACCTTATTTAGAGGAACGTACATAAATCGGTCAATTTCAGAGGGTTTGTAAACTTAGAAGTCAACCATACTACATACGCTGCTTGCTTCACCAATATCTTACTCGTTACTTCTTTTTTTTCGAAGTTGTGCTTCTCTGAGAGCATAATAATAAGAATATGATTAAGGTAACACCATAGCCAGATGCCAAATTGACATGCAACATTCATAAGAAGATCGCCAACCGTCTCGCCTTGTTAGCAAGAAAAAGAAATGACTTTTCATGGAGATAATCCAAGGAAAGCTGGTATGACAGTGGTTAACTGTTACATAAATACACTACTTTTACAGATATCGAGATTCTCGGTATCTCTGAGACAGCAGACATAAGAACCCGACATTTATAATCGGATGTTGTACAATCAAAATTAAAAAGTTCAATTGCCCGTCATCGAATCACCCTAAACCAGACAACGAACAACGAAGAACAGCTGTATCAATGTGATGGTGATTTGGCCATCCGAATCGGAAAGAGAAAGATGACAGCTTCTCGATAAAGTACACTATATGTCGGACTTTATGAGCTGCTATGGCTTGCAGCTCGAGCTGGTAAGAAGAGCAGCTCAGAAATGCCCTATGATTAACACCTTGGAATCCAATGATTTGACATTTTCAAGACATTACTTGCAGTGCTTCTCTTGTTCGCCCTAGCACATTCAATACTGATGCCGCAATATGAGATGCTGTCAAACCGGCTTCAACCATTTGATCATTTGGAGCCCCGTGTTCGATGTAGTGGTCAGGAAGAACCATTGGTCTCCACTGCAAAAGTGAGGGGGAAAGGTATTTTAAATCTAGAAATGCTATATCTAATTCCCTGAATAAAAATCATGCGGTCCACATAATCATGAGAAGTTTTTGTCAAAATACAGTGTTCGTGCAATGTTGGTTCAGAAATAAAGTTAAAATCTGTTTATAAAAGCAAATAATATACCTTTAATTTCCCGTCCAAGAAACCATCTAAAGCCAGAAAATGAGCAACATGGGATCCAAACCCTCCTATTGTTCCCTCCTCAACTGTTATTAGTACTTCGTGCTCCCTTGCAAGAGATCGAATTAGATCACGATCAAGTGGCTTGCAGAATCTGGCATCTGCAACTGTCACAGATAAATCTTGCTCTTCCAGTAAAGCGCTGGCAGCAAGGCAATTTTGAACAACAGTACCATACCCTAAGAGTGCTACTCGATCACCTTCAACTAAAATTCTACCTTTCCCTATCTGCAAAACACGGACTAGGAAATCAGTAACAAAGATAACCATCCCAAATACTTACTTTCTTAGATTCACGACACTACTAAAATAGACTGAACTAAACAAGTCATAATCCCACCTCTAAGGGCACTCCTTTGTTACCAGGTGGCAGCTGTGCACCTACTCCATTGCCTCGTGGAAATCTGAAGCAACTAGGGCGATCATCAATAGCAACTGCAGTTGCAACCATGTGAAACAGTTCGGACTCGTTCGAAGGTGCCATGACTACCATATTTGGAAGACAAGCCAAATAAGTCACATCAAATGCTCCACAATGAGTTGGACCATCTGCTCCAACTAACCCTGCTCTATCCATAGCAAATCTGACAGGCAATTTCTGCAGGTCTACATCATGTATAACCTGCCAAGCATTGATCAAGGTGAGCCAGCCACTTTCAGTATGTTTCAAAGGATTCTAAGGTAACTCAAAGAGAGAAAGAAAGACAGAAAAAACAAAAAACCAAAATCTGCGTCTTCTTTTAGCAAGTAGAACCTGATCATAGGCCCTTTGCAGAAAAGAGGAATATATAGCACAAAAAGGCTTTAGGCCTTCACAAGCCAACCCTGCAGCAAAAGTGACAGCGTGTTGTTCTGCTATTCCAACATCAAAGCATCTTGTGGGAAAACGTTTGGAAAACATATTTAGGCCAGTGCCTCCACCCATTGCAGCATGGATTGCAACAATATTTTTGTCAGCTTCAGCTTCTGAAATCAAAGCCTCGGCAAAATAAGTTGTGTAGGATTGAGTTGGAGCCTTCCCCTTGAATTGCTTGCCAGTGGCGGGATCAAACTTGGCAACACCTATGAAATATTAACAATGGAATCAACGTAAGAGATTCAATCATTTCATGCCTCATGAGACAATGGAGTTTCACATAAGTCATTTCCCTAGTAGCTTTTACTTGAGTAGTTGTGTTATATTTGCATGCTTTACCATGGTACTTGTCAGCTGCTCTCTCTGCATATGGGTAACCCCGTCCTTTCTCAGTAACAACATGGATCAACACTGGCCCAGTTGTGTGTGTAGCTTTGACGTCCCGGAGAATGGTGAGTAGATCATCAATATTGTGGCCATCAACTGGACCTATATAATAGAGTCCCAGCTCCTCAAACAGCGTAGAACGTGAACCACTGATCATACCTCGTGCATACACGTCCACTTTTGCTGCCAGTTCATGCATGGGGGCACCGAGTTGTTTGGTAACACCCTACAATAAACCACATCAAGCATCACAGACTATAAAATAGGAATGCAGCTATTGAGGTCAATCGATTAATGAAACTGCTACTGTAGAGGCAAAGCAGAGCATGACAGTCAGATGAACCAAATGAAGAATATTTGGATGTACTGTTTAATCACAAAAACTACTCTCTTGCCCAAAGGCCTAGCCTTTTATTCACTTTCTCCTGTGTGACTATGGATCATTGACTTACTGAAATTTCCAATCAGATGTGTCTACAAATACAGTAGTTTTCAGAACATGTCTACAAAACAGTAGTTTTTAGAGAGAACATTGAACACCGTAGCATGTTTTATTGTCCATTTATATTCCTTTATTAGCATAAACATAGCAGACTAGCATTTTTTAGCTTGTGATTTACCTTGGCAACCTCTCTTAGTTCACGCAAAGGTTTACTTGATTGCAGCTTACTCAGTGCACTGCTGAGGGCACCCACTGGTGGTATAGGCCCATCAAGATTTGCTGTTGGCAGAGAAACTTGTTTGTTGTCATTCAAAATAACTATCATGTTGGAATCCAAATATCCTGCATTGTTCATAGCTTCAAAGGCTTGCCCAGCTGTCATGGCTCCATCTCCAATGACACTAATGACATGATTGTTTTTCCCTTTCAAGTCACGACCAACAGCCATGCCTGCAAATTGTCAAATTGTCAGAGTTAATGCCCCTTCCTATACCAATTCCTGTAGGCAATTTCATCACATTCAAAAAACTGAAGAGGCCCAGAATCAGACCTAGCCCAGCAGATATACTAGTAGAGCTGTGACCAGCACCAAAGCAGTCATATTCACTCTCTGAACGTTTTGTAAAGCCTGAGAGGCCATTTGTCTGTCTCAATGTGGGCATCTTATGTCTCCTACCAGTAAGAATCTTGTGAGGATAAGCCTGCAGAAACGAATACGAAGAGTTGTTATCTTCAGCCATTCTGAAAAGTCAACAATTTGTATTCTTAATGATGGCAATATTGACCTGTTTAGTAACTTTCAGGAGTCTTTGTAGAATATTAAGTCACAGCATAGAATTTGTGCACATGATTCTTCTAACCAAGTTGATATATGATAGACTTCAAAATTCAAAGCATTATTTAGGACAGAATAGATTATGCAGGAAGAGACATTTAAAGAGTGTGTATTACGGTTTACCCACTGGAAAATTCTAGATAACAACCAACATGAATGGCATCTCCTCATTTCATAAAATCTCAATGATAACACTAGGAGAATAAAGCTACTGCTGATATGCATGAACTTCATGTAGGGAATATGATTCAATATTAGTATCAGAGAATCCAAAGATTTCCTACATGAAACAAAATATTTCGAAATTATCCAGAAGCAATCCCAACAAACAGACCACAATCCGGATTCCTCATCTGAATTAAGTTCTCATTTTTGGGTTTGATAAGCATTTGGAAGTACCAATCACATATAAACTAAATTAAAGAATGACCATGATATATCATATAATTTGTTTAAAAAACGTAACAGTTCTGAAGATAAAATCACACTCATGCAGGGGATTCCCTAAATTGAGCTACCAGATATAGACATACTATACTAGTATAAAAGATGAATGCGCACTCTATCATTCTTCCACAAAAGAAAACTATTACTAATGTTTCAGTCACATGGAAAATACTTGCAATTTTTCATAACAAATGTCTTTTCATCGCCATGCTAAGTATATCTCTCGGCATATATTTAGCACAGACAGACCTTAGCCACTCGTTAGGCATATTATACAGACTGTATTTGCCAATCATCTTCGGGCATTGATGTTATTTACTGGTCATCTCATATATCATTATTAAATTCGTATTCTTTTCTTTTTTCTTTTTCTTTTACTTGGAATGAAGGCACAGGAAACCCCAGAGTACTTCCCCATATTTCGTAGATGGTAAACCAGGTAAACCGTCGGCCCTAATTACAGGGCCTTGCCCCAAGGGAATCAAAGAGAGTTAGATCCATGATTCGCAACAACTAGAAACAATATCAAAGAACCTCATGTCTAGCTCTAAACCACTTGAGCTAACCCTTGGGACTATTAAAAGAAAAAATTTCGTCTGTCATTTCTAGACAAAGATGACATATATTTCAAAATACATATTTAACTACAGAAAAACCCAATAACTTTACCTGATGGCCAACATCCCATAATATCTTATCCTCAGGAGCATCAAAGACATAATGAAGCGCCACCGTAAGCTCAACCACACCAAGGCTAGATCCAAGATGGCCACCGGTTCTTGAAACCTCAAAAATTATGTCAGAACGAAGTTCATTTGAAAGTTGTTTAAGCTCCTACACATCACAAGTCAAGAACCCTTTGAGTGACCCAAACACAGCTATATTTGAAATTCAAATTTTATGTCTACTGAATCACCAAACTGGCTTCCTTTCAAATAGAAAGTTAGAAAAGGGTTATGCAATCAGGCGTACAACTAAGGAGGCGTGGAAAACGATGAATGGCAATTATCATATAAGGAGAGAAACCGCAAATCTCAAGAAAAAAAGATAACATAAAATGCAAATGGATAGTAACTGATTAATCAGCTGTACATCGAAGTTCCCTTCGGTACAAAAACCCTGCAAGGTTGCACTGCAGGAAAATCAGAAACAAAACATGTCGGTAGCATCATCACATATTCAGGATTGCTTTCTAGTTTCTAAATCATCTTCAAACAGAACAATACTGGTCTTCGTGTCTTTTTTGAAAACCCCATCAAAAAGGGTTTTCAAAATCGGGATACTGCAATAGAATGTTGTTTCAATGGCGAGGATGACAGCTTGTTACTTAGCCATCAACCAGGGTTCCTATCTAGGGGATGCCTCCCCAACACCCAGGCCAGGTGCAACTCCTGGGGAACTCTGGTGGAATAGTTACCCTCTCTTTCGTTATATCTTAGCAGAAATATGTTTAACCCTTTCTGGGTAATTGATCCTTTGTAGGCATCTGAGTCCACAAAAGCATGTAACAGTGAATCATCACTTACAGAGAAGGAGCAAAAAATCTAAAATCCCTAAAAGTTCAAGAGCATTCATTTATTTAATTTGTTCCAAGCATATACACTAAAATCCTACTGGCCTCCCTTCAACAAACATGAACTAATCAAAACTGCAGCACTTACCCGAATAGAGAGATTCTTCATATGAATCGGGTAATTTATTGTGTCCAGCAGAGGTGTCGGTGGCTTCTCTGAATAGTACTCTCCTTGGTCAGATAAAGCGCTGGCATAAGCTTTACCAACCTGCAGCATCATCAGTTCTTTAGCACATTTAAATCCCAACAAAATTTTGACTTGTAAAATTCTGTTACCCTGCCCCTTTTAGACTGCTAAACAAGGCCATGCATAACTGCATTTAAACCTCTATCCAAGAAGACGCTCTCAAGCTATGCATACAGAGCATCTTCTGTATTCCTTTTCGGCAAACAAGGTGATTTATTTTAATCCATTGTGTTCCTAAAAACATAAATAAAACACTTGCTGAAGTTATCTTTTATATGAATACTGAAAAATAAAAACAGAGAGTTATAAAAATGTATATACAGAACGCTCCATGACAAGAACCATTTAGCACAGGAATTAAATCCAAATTACTCTCATTCTCCAAAGTATGAAATGCTACCAATGAAATCAGAACTCGGAGCACAAAATTCCATAAGTTATTAAATATCATGAAAGAAATACGAAATTATACTCATTTCGACAAGTTTTGAAATATTATGAAAGAAATGGAAAATCGGAATATATAGTCACAGTAATTTTCTGCAAATTGTAACTTGTCATGAAAGAAATATAAACTCAGACTACAAAACTCATTTTCTACTGGTTATTAGCCATTATGAAAGAAATGCAAACTCACTCCACTCATTATCTAGCTATTAAATATTACGTAAGAGAAGAAAACTCGGAAAACAAAGCTTCATTCATTCTACCATTTTAGCTTAGCCTTCACTGAAATCAACACTGACTACCCTTTTTCTTGGGTATTTCCAGGCCAAGGCTTATTTCTACTGAAATTAACGGACCAAAATCTCCAAATGCGAAATGAATTGCTCTGTTTCTGAAGAAAAATGCTGTAAAGATTCAATCATTTTTAGAAAGAATGACAGTAAAATAGCACATCCATCACACACTCTCATAAAACACGCTAAATATCAGTGCAGATTTAACACTCCCATATGGTCAGATTAGATGTTCAGGAACTCTATTTAGTGGGTTTTCTATTATCTATGCAAATTTAACACAATATGCTTGGAATTTAGATCATTGCTGGGTACCAAAAACGTGAGGGACATGTGATCTAGATTTAGTTCAAAATCTCCGCGATTCCGGTCTGAATTTTCTTGCATATTCCAAGGTCGAAGGTACGAAACTCACCCGCCTCCCCAACTTTATGGATTCGAGCTTTATAGGCTTGATTTGGTGCAGTAGACTTCCAGACGAGAATGAGAAACCCATCGAACTTAACTGATTAGCATTCGATTGGATTACAGCAGGCGATGCCATCGCCATGGTCGTCGCCATTGAAGCTCGAAAAAGAACGACGAAGAAATTCTTGTAATCTAGAAATGGAAGAAGCAAACGCAAAGCAAGTTCCCAGCCGTTCTTTTTATCTCATTATCTTATCAAAAATAAATCTGAGTCCATGTGCTTGTGTGGACGTGAAACTTTCACTGGATTTCCCCACTTTATAGAGCTGTTAACCATGGTTGGGTTTAGTTTTAACACAAGGCTAGAGTTGGGTTTGGCCCTTGGATTATTTGCTTGTAGATGAGTGGACATGGGTCTTATCCCACTAAAGAATTCAGTCTCAGCATTTCACATTTAGCCAATGGTACAACCTCAAAGTGCACTTATTGTACCAATAATGACCACCATCCACTAAGTGGGAATGGAAAGGGGGGATACACACGTCTTCAGTGCTCAAACATTTTGTCAAACTTACACACTGAATCAATGAATTTATGTATTTGTTGTAAACCTGAACTTCAAATTTTTAGTTGTTTTTAGTTGTTCAGTGGAGATGTTTGAAAAAGTAACAATATAATTATAATGAGTTGGAATGTTGAATTTTATTTAACACACACCATTAAACACTAGTCTATTATGATTGACTATGGCAACTTGTATGCAAAAATGTTGAATTTTGATGACAAAAATATTTATTCACTATTAAGTATGTTCGAAGAATTTTAATCATCATATGAATGAATGATGAGTTGACTATATCAAAATTTGATTTATTAATATCTTAGTTTTTTGAAACTTTTCTAATTGGTGGGTTCATTTTTATTGACTGTTTTGTTGTATGGTGTGTATTGAGTAAGTGTTTGATGTTATATATTTTTTCTATAGTTACAATAAATTATAATAAATTAAATGTTTATTTATAAGATATTTATGACAAGACACAATAAGCCAAATATCTATAAGTAAGTTATTTATGACAAGCTTGATAAGCCAAGTGCTTATTTGTGACCCGCTAACATGATACAGACATAAGTACTTATAGAGATTGAACTCCCTAATAATAAATTAATTATATAAACATATTAGATGTAAGATTTTTGTGATTCATAATGTAGATAAATGCCTTTCGGATTAATCACATCATTAGGATTTGGTCATCTACATATAAGACCAAATCCTAATGATGTGATTAATTTGAAGGACATTTATCTATATATAAACATATATTTGAAATTTGGCATACATTTTGAAACAATTATCAAAATATTTACAAGGTACCTTGATGCCTAATTTTTCTTTACAGTTTAACCTGTTATGATTTTGTATATTTAAAATTTGCCATGAATTTTGAAACAAATATCAAGATATTTACAAGGTACCTCCATGCCTAATCCTCCTTTACAATTTAATTTAACATGCCATCACTTAACCAATTACTTTGGTATCCCGCGTGGGTCCTAGCTAAATTTGCACTTGAATTAGGTAATTGTCTTTCAACATGCATTTAGTATGCTAAATGTTGTTTTCTACTTAGTTAACTAACCTACCTATCTATCTTCATCGTTAATCTTGAGAAAATCAAACAAAAAATATCAAACATGTTATTTTCTAAAAAATGAAAACTCAAAATTCATTGTCTCCTACTTATTTATTCTATTTCTTTAATTTATCTTCTCAACTCTGCATCTGGTTGCTTTAACTACATCAAATATTAATTTGATAAAAAAATGAAGAGGTGATTACAGATCCATTAATAATCTTAACATTTCATATGAACAAAGATTCCTTATTCATCATACATTCATTCCATTCCTTGTCATTATTATATTTAAAGTTAGATTTATGAGAAAATGTCAATAACATTTATCATATATATTATTGGTAATATGTCTCAAAATTTACTAAAGGCTAGGAGTATGCCCTAAAATTGGTTCTGCTTAGCTAATAGCAGGTCTTCCTTAGCTAAGGAAATAGGTTAACCACCCAAGACCCAGAGGTATATGGCATGAGTGAAGTATGCCCCTTTACAAACCACTACTCTTGCAATTTGCCCCTTTACAAACCACTAGTGGGTAATTCCAAGTGGTATGGTTTCCTTAAATAAAAATGATGAGTAAACCTACATTTGTGATAATGATCGTAATTGAGTTATGATAAGTTTTCTTATTATTTAGAAAAATCTCAAAATTCACTAATATGCATTTATTATAATTATGAATAAGAATTTCACTATATGGATTTGCCCTAACTCTATTGTATATGTATTAACTCTATTGTATATGTCTTATGAGCCCATATAAAATACACATTTCCAAAAGTATACAAAACCATCTTATTTCATGATAAATAATTAATACATGCATTGTTTAAAATATGTTTCATATACATTTGATTTTAAACTCTACAATTAATTAATATTAATTAATATGAAGTGAATGCATGTGAGTTTTTTTTTTTTTTCTAAAGGTGTTTTTATACTTTAAAGCTAAAAGTGTCTGTTATGTAACAAAAATCTCACCAACTTTTGAGAGAATGCTCGTGGGAGTGAGAACCATGACAAAATTATAAATTGTGGAAAGTCACAATTGTTTGTAAGACACTGTAAACGCCAACATGAAGATGAGAAAAATCATAAGGAAGGGATTTGATGAGAAAAATCATAAGGAAGGGATTTGATGAGTACTTAATTCATACAAAATGGTCTAAAAGATTTCCAAAATTCAAAATTGCTTGAAAACCAATTATTGTAAAGTGTTTGCCCTTGGCTTTTTGCTTTTTTTTTTTTTTCTTCTGATTTTCAAGTTTGTGATTAAAATATTATTGTAGAAAAATATGTTTGTCCTTGGTTTTTGTGATTTTCAAGTTTGTGATTAAAATATTATTGTTGAAAAATATATTATTATGATAAGAAATATAAAAAGTTTAATTCGATAAAGATAGGTTAAAAAAAATAATGTGTCACAAAATATCCTACCACAAAAAAAAAATATTATTGTTGAAAAATATATTATTATGATAAGAAATATAAAAAGTTTAATTCCATAAAGATGTGTTAAAAAAAATAATGTGTCGCAAAATATCCTACTTCAAAAAAAACAAAAAAACAAAATTCTTAATGAAACAACTCTATAACAAATAACTCTTGACATTAAAAATTCAAACAAGAAAACCCATTAAACAATAGATATTAGGTTGTGTGTACAAATATAGTTTGGTTAAATAAAAACTCCCCACAAAACTTCAATTGATGAACATGTGAACAACTAGAAAAAGTTTTATGAATATAGCCCTCACATGGAAATCCCTACTTCATCCATCATATGAACGCTCTTAACAAACTCTTCAATTGTAAAAGTGAGAATATGCCATCTAAAAGGCGTATAGAAAGAGAATGGATCTTATTTTATTTTATTTTTTAAATGAAAAAAGGTGTTAGAAAATAGTCCTTAGGTAGACAATGGTCCTTGAAGTGGGGACAATGTCTAGAAGGTAGATAAATTGTGAAAATTATGACTTTGTGGCCAATCTTAGAAAAGAGTATAGGTTCTAACATGAAGGTCAAATTGAATAACACCCCCAAAAAAACACTTATACAACTCATTAAGAGTGGATTTGGTGAGTATCTAAATCATATAAATGATAAAGAGTGGATTAGATGAGTATCCCATGATCTAGAAGAGTTACAAAAGTCAAAATTATTATAAAATCAATTATTACATAGTCAAAATTACTTTAAAATATCAATTATAAAAAAATTAATTATTAGATAGTAAAAGAGTAACGGTTTTATAAGTTATATGTATTTCATAACTTTTTATTAATATGTAATGAATCGAAATTCTATGTATGTTTTGCAATTAATAATGACTGGTACACTTATAACTTTTCTAATTTAAACAATGATTGCTATACTTTTTCCATTTATTAATTTTTTTTTTGAAAAAATAAACCTATTTTTTTCAATTTGGAAAAAATAAATCTAGTATATGATTTTTATTTAAGAAAATAAATTAAAATAATAATGAATATATTTTTTACAAAAATAAATAAATAATAATTATTTAATTTTAAGGTTATAAATAAAATAGACATTAAAATAGTGTTTGAAATCCTATTTTTAAGGAATAAGGGATTTTTTTTTATTTTTTATGAAAGCCTACATACTTTATTCTAGTTACATTTGAGTTTATAATTCTTTTAAAGAAACAACACATATTTTTAACTATTAAACCTATTCAAACTAAAAACATAATATCATTATAACTTTTCATTTTATTAAATTTTATCTTTTTAATTAAACATAATAAAAAGAAAAATTGTTGATATATGATATCGCTATTATTCTTAGTCTTGTATTAAGAAAAATAATAAATTTAAGTAAAATATTTGCATAATTTATGTCATATTGATATAATATTATATTTTTATTTTCAAAGTTATATATATATATATGAATGTTTATTTTAAAAATATGATATTATGTTATAGTTTTAAATTTGTAAAATATTATTAATAATGTTTGAATATAAATTTTATTAAAAAATATGATTTATAATATGAATTTAATTGAATTATAAATATATTAGTTAATTATTTTTTATACAATGATTTTAATTAAATATATTTTTTATATATTAAATAAACAAACAATCAAAACATCTATCAACATTTTTAAAGTAGTGTTATATATAATATGCAATTGCCATATCAATAATTTTTAATTAGTGTTATATATAATATGCAATTACCATAATTATAATATTTATCAACATTTTTTTAAGTAATTATATATATAATATGCAATTACCATATCAATATTTTTTAATTAGTGTTATATATAATATGCAATCACCATATTTATAACATATTGTTCAACTTCCTTACTCATCATGTATTTCAAATCCATAAAAATATAATTTATTGAATTGTTTTCAACATGTTTCTTAACTTCTATGAATAATGTTATATAAAAAAATTCAATTATTTGGTTGTTTGCATACTTACTAGTCTTCAAGATAAAAGTTGGTTATTTATGGATGTTGAAATACATGTACACATGTAATGTTGTGAACCTTTTTTTTAGAGCGAAACCTCATCTTACAATGAATACAATAAGATGAGATGGTCCTTAGACTAGGTCATGTTGGTATATATGTAGGAGTCAAAGGGTACAATTATAATGAAAGGGCATAATTAAAGGTTCCATAATACATAACAATATAACAATATAAATATGATAACTTAATATGTACGGCTTAATAAGGGGTTTTAGGGTTAACATGGAGACTTAACATGTCCCTCCCCTCTAAACAAGTGTTGTCCTTAGCACTTGACTAATTGTAGGTAGTTTACATCCTCCCATGTCGTTATTTCCACCAGTAGGTCTCCCATGTCGTTATTTCCACCAGTAGGTTCCTCTATTTGATGAGGTACTCATTAATTGCTCAATTTCTCAATTGCTTAATACTTGTTTCCAAGATTCTTTCCTTTTCTATTATGATTATTCATTTTTTGTTAATCTCTAATCAAATAGTTTGGACTGGGATATGCTCATCAATTACCTTCTTTAAGCAAGAACATGGGAGATTGGAAGTACATGTGAAAATGGATAAAAATCCAATTTTTAATACTTCCAATCCTTTGCAACACCTTATAGGGGCCATAATACCTCAATTCTAATTTATTATCCTTCTTTTGTTTCTTGAGGGACGTATATTTATATGGTTATAGTTTCAAAAATACCCAATACCAAACTTCAAATTCTGTTTCACTGCAATTTGATCTTATTGTTGTTTTATCATATTTTGTGAAATGACCAAGTTACCCTTTAATAGTTTCAGAACCTTTTTGTAACACCCTCTTCCCATGTCTACCCAAGTAACCTGACAACGGGGGTAAACATGTGACGAAAGGCTACTATAATGAGATTCAACCTCCTAGGTGACCTTAACGAAGTGGAACCGATGGAAACATAACATACAGACCTTTTACAACAACAAATACAACCCCAAGAGGTAACCCAACCTTTCAGGCCCCTTAACTCTGGGTCACACTAACATTTTGACTTATTTGAGTCATAGTCACAGGCATAACACTGCACAGCGGCCAGGAGGCTATTGCCGCAGGAATAACATTGCATGCCAGCGTACAAGGCACCAAATACTTAGTTTTGAGCTATCGACCTCTTGGAAAATGTAACTAGCTTTGGTCTTCATAATGACATGTAATTTTGATTTTTGTAAATGATGAAAAGAAAAGAATGAAATTATTTTTGTTATGCCTTGCTTCATGGGTTCCATGAGCAAGATTTTTTCAGTTAGATGGCTCCCATTGAGAGCCTTAGGATCTATCATTGCTATCAAAATAATTAATTTCATGTATGAATAGTTCTTCTTGAGCATGTGTCAAATGTATAGAACTCTTTAAAGCCATCCAATGATAAGCACATGTCCCTCTCTTCATGTTGGCCTACAGATAAAGAAGATGTCACATGTTAGCTCGCCTAATTAATGACACATCCCTTCGTTGATTTCATGTCGACTTATATTCATGGGGAAACCACTATATATATGTGGCTAGGCTCTTCGCATTAGCACAGTCACAACATTCAGATATATCTGAGATTTTACAGAGTAATTACAGAGTTCAGATAACAGAAAAGGAAGAGCTCGAATTAAGGTACAAAAATAATATTGGGTACTATCAAGGGAATTCAGATCCCTATTAATTTCAAATTATAGTGACATCAAAGGAGAGAATGGTCTTTGTATAAACCACCGTTCAATATTTGAAATAGTCACAGCTCCATAAAGGACCTACAGTTTGGTATTATACCATAGTGATTCGATATATCTCACAACAAAGAATAATTTGGCGCCTCTTAGGAAGAATATCTCAACATTATCTCAAACATAAGGATTCAGTTCTACTTTTGAAGGAGAGGTTCATTACAGTAACCTCAATTTTAGTATAACTACATGACTATAATGATCACATATAATGTAAGATCTGAAGAGTAATTGATAAGGTGGAAGATGACTTGTGTCTTGGTCTTAGAGTGGCTAATAGGTCAAGGGTCCTGGTCTTGGTATTTATCAATTGGAAGAATTTGTGTGGGTTTTCCTCTCAAAGAGTGAGAGGTTTTGGCCCTGGCTCAAGCCTACATTATTTTTCTCTCGTCTATCTATGTTTATGCATTGGTAGTTGTTTGATGAAAAATAACACTAATAACTTAAGCAAAGAGAAGATCATAACCTAATAAAGAAAATATACTCACAAGAAGTTACCAATCAAGAGAAATCACCTAATTCATGATGCCCTAGATTTCTCAACATTTTATCAGAGCTAAGGTAACAAAGTCAAGGAAGGGCATCTTATCAAGGGACACTCAAGGCTAAAATCTCGAGGAAGGCATCAAAGAAAAAATCATATTTAAGACAAGGTCTATAAAGGAATCATTATAACCTTAGAACGAAGGAATAGTCTACAAAGAAGCCTTGGGACTGTCATCAATAAAAGAAGTCCAAGTTAAAGATATCTACGAATCAGGGTTCTTACCATTGAAGAAATCACCAAAAATTCATCATTGGTCTTCATCAAAGTATCCAAAGAAATCTCACTCTTTGTGAGATCGAGGATCACTCTTGAAAAAATCTACCTTCATTAAGGAGAAGTTTTATATTCTCTATATCATCATCAACATCAAGGAAGCAACTAGGAGAAGGAGCATCCTATAAAGTAAGTATATTTATGTCCACATCTGAATTTGTCAAAACGTCCTTTTACAAGGAAGGCGAAAAATTGGTTGGGGCTTCAAACTATCTTGCATGGAAGAAAAGGACAGATCTAAATCTCATTGAAAATGAGGTCATGGATCATGTCAAAGGATATATCACCAAACTAGGACAATAAGATGCTCAATCTCTTACAAAATATATGAAAGGGGAATTTAGGGCTCAAAGGATTCTCATATAAACCATCAAGGATCACCTCATCACATATGTATCTAAACTCACAACTTCAAAATAAATCTATGACAAATTGGTAGAGTTGTATTCTATAAGAACTGTTAGAAGAAATAACTCTACAAACTAAATATGTCTTGGTAATATGGAATAACCTCATACTTTATGAGGATATCTAAGATCTGGGATCAACTACAAGAACTAGGAGAAGTCATGTCTGATAGTGAAATGACTACAATGCTATTAAATGCTCTACCGAAGGAATGGGGTAACTTTACTTCAAGTATTTATGGGAAGACAGAAGGTACTTCATTCCAGGATCTATGGTCACTATGAAGTATTGAATAATCCATACTAAAGGAAAAAAATGATGTGGGAGCAGGTGAGAAAAATCAAGCTTATGCTACAATGACAAGAAGAAAGGGACAATTTGGAAAGTTTGGTCCTCAGAAAAAGAAAAAGAACATGGCTAAAATCCAATGCTATTGATGTCAAGAATATGGACACTAAAAAAGAGATTTTCCTAAGATCAAGAATGAAAATAAAAAAAGAAGAAGAGAAGAATCACATATCATCGAAGAACTGGAGGAAGCTGAAAAGAAGAAATCGAAGAAGGAGGAAGTAATAGATATCTACTATTCAGATACTCGTCCTCACCTGAGTTATTTTCAAGTTCCTAAGTATTATTTTGCAAGATATTAATATCATGATTCACTAAATGGGACACATCAAGGAATCATATAAGCATTGAAAGAAAGAGCTCAGGACATCATCATGGAAAAACATGAAATATGGTGAGAATCTATGGAAGTTCAGGATATAGCTCTTGGGAACTTTAATGGGAATATAAGTGGCAAGGTCATATAGTACAAGGTCCATCATACATCTTTCAAAGGGAAACATCTACTGATAGGGATACTTTATATCCTCAATATTCTCTAATGGAATATTCATTGAAAGGTTCACTGATCATGAGGAAAAGCATGCGTTTCATTAAGAATTAAAAACTTGTGGAATTAATGGGATGATGGTATGATGACATAAAAGTGAAGCAGATCAAGGAATTGAAGCTCTTTCAATCAAGGAATATTTTGTAGGAAGTCTGGATGACCCAAAGGAAAAATGAGATATGTATGCTTACAATTTTTAGTGTAAAATTCATGTCATATGGTTGCATGTAATATGGATCAATTCTCTATCTTGAGAGCTTAATAAAAAATAAATGATCTCCTACCTCAAAGGAATGCGGGAATGCATGGATCACACATTCACTAGATGAAATCAACATAAAATGTACTCATATGTAGTATGAGGTGGTTGACTACAATTGAGGAACTATGATTGGAAGCTCCTTGGATTGTAATGTGTGGAGAAAGGAAGGTAGAGATCATGGATTATGAAACCATGGTAAAGGAAATCAACATCCAAGAGACCAAGAATATTTGACTTAGATATCTCCATGGAAGATATGAAGACTCTGATGAAGTATGAAAAGTAAAGAAACCCTTTACAATATATATCTTTGGGAGATGCGTCGATATGTATGCAGGATGTTGATGCAAACTACAAGATGTCATGATGAAATACCATCACAAAGGTAATGATTTTAATGTTCATTCCTTTATTTTTATATATCTGGAGGGGTTTATGTAGAGCTGCCAAGGGAAGATCTATGGATGTCTTCCACCACTCATGCACATGTAGAAGGATGTAAAGATACTTAAGTAAACATGGCATGAAGAAAATATAATGGCGTGAAAGAAGGCCATATATGGACTAATAGATCACTTTTTGATGATGACATGACTGAATCATAGATGAAAGTGATGGATGGTCAGTGCCCATGTAGAAGTCATGAACTTAAAGACTCCTAGATAAAACAAGTTCATGACATCATGAGGAGGAGTTCTTCAAGCAACTAGTTATCCCATCATCTCCACCTGAGGAGCTGTTGTAGGTCCCTGATTAAGAGGGAGCCTGGAAACAAGTTTCTTGCTTGGAATAAACTTGGAAATTCCTAATCCAAGAGGGAGATTAGGTAAATTCCTTCTGAAGGAATGATTACATTCCTTTATTGAAATAGATATGTCCTCCCTAATTAAGAGGGAGAGATAGACACATCATTATTTTATTCAATTAGAAAGATAGAATGGAGGATTGGGTAAAAATCTTGCATCCAATGCTATTTGAGGATGTATTAGGGCATCCAAGATAAGAGTAGTCATAAAGGACCGACATTCTTTGAGGACTGTGAATCCACGATAAGAATAGTCATGGTGGAACACACCTTAAGAACCCGGCTGGGGTATGTTCTGAGAGAGACAATGATGAGGGTGTTTATACATCATTGGTCTCACCAGCATTGTGATCATATCTCATGGAGAGATAGAGATGTTATTCAAGGGATTGCTATGTGACAATGTTGGTTTATATGTTGCTATACAAATGGGTTACTAATCTGATACTTCTTATGAAAAATTATTCAGATTGAGAATGGAAAACTACCATTATGAATACCTCCCTAGTTAAGAGGGAGTGTTGGAAAATGTAACTAGGTTTGGTCTTCATAATGACATGTAATTGTGATTTTTGTAAATGATGAAAATAAGAGAATAAAATTATTATTTTTATGCCTTGCTTCATGGGTTTCATGAGAAAGAGTTTTTCAACTATATGGCTCCCATTGAGAGTCTTAGTATTTATCATTACTATCAAAATAATTAATGTCATGTATGAAGAACTCTTCTTGAGCATGTGTCAAATGTATAGAAGTCTATAACTCCCTCCAACGACAAGCACAAGTCCCTCTCTTCATGTCAGCCTATAGATAAAAAAGATTACACATGTTGACTCACCTAATTAGAGACACATCCATTCGTTGAGTTCATGTCAGCTTATATTCATGGGGAAACCACTATATATATTTTTCTAGGCTCTTCACACTAGCACAATCACAAAATTCAGATATATCGGAGATTTTATATAGTAATTGCATAGTTTGTATAAGAGAAAAGGAGGAGCCTGGATTAAGGTATAGAAATAAGATTGGGTACTATCAAGGGAATTCAGATCCCTCTTAAGTTAGGATTATAGTGACAGTGAGGGAGAGAATGGTCTTTTTATAGACCACAATTTGGTATTTGAAATAGTCGTAGTTCTATAAAGGAACTATAGTTCGGTATTATACCAAAGGGATTTGGTATATCTCACAACAAAGAAGATTTTGTTGCCTCTCAGGAAGAAGATCTTGGCATTATCTAAAACATAAGGATTTGGTTCTACTGTTGAAGGAGAGGATCATTACAATAACCTCAAGTTTGATATAACTAAATGACTACAATGATCACATATAATGCAAGATATGAAGGGTAATTGATAAGGTGGAAGAGGACTTGTGTCTTGGTCTTGGAGTGGCTAATAGGTCAAGGGTCCTGGTCTTGGTATTCGTCAATTGGAATATCTATAAGAATAATTTGTGTGGTTTTTCCTCTCAAAGAGTGAGAGGTTTTGGCCTTGGCTCATAGCCTAGATTATGTGTCTCTCGTCTATATATTTTTAGGAATTGGCAGTTTTTTGATGAAAAATAAAAATAATAACTTAATAAAAGATAAGATCCTAATATAATAAATAAAATATACTCACAAGCAGTTACTAATCAAGATAAATCACCTAATTCATGATGCCCTAGATTTATCAACAAAACCATGGGTTTTGAGGCACCTTTTTAGGCCCAAAACCCAATGCTCTTCCCAGAAATTCATGAAAAGTTCAGCGATGATAAATCACAACAGGACAAGGATACAGAAGCAATAACATCAATAAGAACTCATCTGGACCCCTCCTAGCCATGACATGCAATTTTTCAAACACATCGTAAACATGAAAGCTACAGGTATAAACAACAGAATAGAGCAAAGGGGTCTCATACTTATCTGAGAATCATTAAGAATCATTTCTCCCCTTTATCATTTGCTTCCATACAATATGTTTGATCATAAATACATTGTGAATTAATTTACACGTAAAAACATGGAGATATCCATACATCATCACTGTAAAAATACATGCTCCTAACTACATAATAACAACAAAAATACCATGGATACAACAACAATAGAATCCACGTATAAATCAGTACATTTGAATACCAAATAGAAAGGGAATGAATTTTTCATTAATGAATGTAGAAACCAACTGGAGATGGGGCTCCCATGTTCCATTTAACCAAATATTACCTAAGACAAGTCTCAATTCAACCAATCACCCTCGTGCCATATTCCAAGTAGTGTGATCTCATCAAACACATTAATCACAATCAATCCAAGGCTTTTAGAGGCAAAAATACATCAACCCTAAAGTAATGATTCCATGCCACAATAGGACATCATAACCATCATGGATTGGTATCTATCCAATTTGTTCTAGGTCTCTATAGTGTTTGTTCCAACCAGGGATTCCAGGACTAGTAATTCAACCCCAACTGTTACATGGCTTCTAGAGAATTTTTTCAACTAGGGCTTCCAGGACTAGTAACTTAACCCACCTAGGTATTTCAGAGCATTTTTCCAACTAAGGATTCCAAGACTAGTAACTGAAACCGCAGTTGTTTGTTAGGCTTCCAAATCGTTTGTCCACCAAGGCTTCTAAGAACTAATAACTCAACCCATGGCTAAAGGAACATGAGAACCAACCATAAAATAACAATGAAGTGAATCCACAACTACATGTCTATCCAGGAAATGGAAAGGCTAGGTAAATCTACTGTCAATCTAGGAAATAATCCATGCCAATGATAGATCATGACCAAGAAACCACATGCATACACCATGCATGCCAAAAATAGTGAGGAAAGAATACATGCAACTCGGTACCTGTAATCAAAACCCATTATAATTGTTGATCCTTTTCCTTCTTGCTCCAAATCACCAAGTATGCCACACTCCCCAAGAGTGCTCCATCAAAACTCTTCGTATCCAAGAGTACGAGAGAGAGATAATAGTGGGAGAGCTTCGATAATGCACTGACAAAATCTTGAGCCAAAAGCTTACCAAATGATCCTCATAATCCGTTTTATCCATGAGGCCTCTTTTTCTTTGTTTTCCATCATTTTCCTTCATTTTCCTCCTCACATGAAACTTGTGACCTTTCATCTCCATTTTCTCCTAATTTCCATTATTTTCATAAATAAATGTGCCAAAATTCCTCATGCCTTTCCATTTCCTTTTCCATTTCCTTTTTTAATATCCTTTAGCCATAATAAACCAAATGAACACCCACTGGGATGTTTTTCCCAACATTCAGCTTGGAATATGTGTCCCATCAGCATGGTCTTATATATTTTTACATTAATTTTTTCCAGGGTTTTTATAGTTTTACTGGCAAGTCTATGTGGTCTTCCATTGCTTAAGCCTTTGCAGACCCTCTCAAGGGTGACATAACGGATGAAGGACAATATTCATAAAGTGCCACAAATGGGGACATTTTTTTTGAAGTATACAAGGATATGTTGTACCACCATTCTACCAAGGCAACCACTTGGCCCATTGTGTTTATTTATCATATACGAGGAAATAAATATGTCCTTCTAAACACTTACTCACTATCTTAGTTTTCGCATCATAATGGGGATGGTAAGAAGAGATGTGAGCCAATTGAGTATCCAAATAAGAAAATAATGCAGTCCAAAGTTTCCAATGAAATTTGGGTCTCTGACACTTACAATAACCTTTAGGATTCCATGTAGCTTTTGGAATTTTTCCATGAATTCTTCTATATTTTTACCTACTCTAAAAGGATGAGAAAAAAGAGAAAAAAATGTGAAACTTTGTTAATTGATCTATTAATACCATAACAACATTATTTCCTTTAAATATGTTTAAAAAATTATAATAAAACCGATTGAAACTTCTTCCCAATGTTGGCTTGGTATAGCTAGTGGTTGTAGGAGCCCTAGCTCTTTGATTGTCTCTCCCTTATTATGTTGGGAAACCACATATTTAGCCACAAAATTTTCCACGTCGGCTTTAATATCTTCTCAGAAAATATCTTTCTTAATATTATGCTATGTTTTCAAGAACCCTCATATAGGAGAAATGTGAAATTCCAAAAGGACCTTCTGTTTGAGTTGAGAGTTCTTACATAAGTATAAACAATCATGATACCACAACAAATTATTCTCACATAATATTTTATAATGAATTGGGATCCTCCTATAGTTTCTAAATGATCTTCCATACCTTCTCATCTTGCTAACATTCTATCCTTACTTAGTTCACCCAATCATATTACAGAAGGGAAATAACACATAGTAAACCCTCTATGTCTTCCTCTTTCCTTGAGAGTACATTTTCCAAGATATGAAAATTTCCCTTTTTGTAGATAATTTCAATGTCATAACCTAACATCTTTGTAACCCATTTTTGTTTATGTTTTAAACATAGTGTTTATGCTAAGAAGTACTTCAAACTATCATGATATGCTTTTATTTTGAAGTGTCATCCTATTAGGTATGGACACCATTTCTTAATTGCATGTAGTATGGACACCATTTATTTTTCATATACGGGCTTGCGTAAATTCTCTCTTTTAATTTGGCTACTTTCAATGGCTAGGGGGCTTCCTTCTTACATCAAAACTACACCAATGCCATGGCTTAAGGCATCACACTCCAATGAAGGCTCTTTTTTTAAGTCAGGTGTAGCTAGAATGTAAGTTGTACCTATTGTCTCTTTAAGTTTTTCAAAAGCTTTGGTTGCTTCTTGAGCCCAATAAAATGTTTTCTTCTTTAATAGTGTTCTTATAGGTGTTGTGATTTGACCATAATTCCAGGAAAAACTTATGGTAATATCCTAGAAATATTAAAAATACTTTGATTTTCTTCAAGGTTTATGGAATTGATCATTCCATCGTAGCTTTAACTTTCTTAAGGTCCACTTTTACACCCTTATGACATACAGTATGACCCAAATATTTCATTTCTTAAACCCCAAAAACACACTTGAAGGTTTTGACATATAGTTCTTACTATTCTAATAGTATTAAGACCTTGTAAATATGTTGTATATGTTCTTCCCAAAAATTTTCATCTATTAGTATGTCATGAAAAAAACTGACACTAATATTCTAAGGAAGGGTTGAAAATAAAATATCATTAAACTTTTAAATGTTGAAGGTGAATAAGTAAGTCCAAATTGCACAACCAAAACCTAATAGTTAACTTCATGTGTTCTAAAGGTTGTTTTGGGAATGCCTTCTAGCCTCATTCTAATTTTATGATATCTTGAACATAGATCCAAATTAGTAAAGAAAGTTTCTCTAATGATAGTAATGGGAAACTTATATTTGATTATCACATAGGGGCTTCACTGGGGGAGAAATACCATACCATATGTGTTCATATTGTGGGATACATATTGAGGAAAAAATGAAATAATATATTGAGCACGTAATAGGGGGTAAGGGGTTTTTATATGTTGTGTATAAAAATTTGAGCTAAAATCTAATTAAAAAATATAAAGGGGCATAAAAGAAGTTAATGAAAAAATGGATACCTACAATATCTAATGAAAGTATGGGTTTTCTAAATTGGGAAGGTGTATTGGGTTCGTATTAGTAGGGGGTTAAATAAAGTGAATTTTCTAAAGAGATATTTTACAGTATGAATTGAAATTAATGTTATTTTTTAGTATGCCACGAACACATGTGCTATGTCAGAGGTTCGTTGACTGAAACCCCTTGTGGATTTTCATTTTAGTGATTTTTTATTTTTATTTTAGACACATACGCCATGAATCATCTTTTTTTTTTATAATCGTCACCACTAGTGAAGAAAAATAACTATGGGTAGTTTGAATGATGCCAACTATAACATTTCTTGAACCATAAACTTAATATAGGGAAAATTTTAGGGGCGAAATTTTGCAAATGGGCTATTTTTTGGACATTTTCTAAAAAAATAAATATTCGCCAATTTCGTTAAAAAGTCACTTATTTTTTACATATATATGATTAAATGGATGATATTCACCAAAAAATTATCGATTTTAATAGTAAATTACATGTTTTTTTATTGAATATTTTCCTACATTATATATGTAGAAATTATACAAACATATGTATATCAATGGATTCAATTCGATCAAGCAATGTACTAAAGCTGGATACTGAATCCTTCTACAAATTAATTGCGGAAAATAAACATGATCGCTAATCACAAGTAAAGAAAGAAGAAAATCAAACCACAACAAAGATATTTTCCCGAGGAAAGCTTACTTCTCAAAACCCCTCTATCTTCTATTGTGTATTCCACAAGGAATCATGAAACAGTTACAATGCACTCTTCTCACAAGAGTCTCCTGCACTCTGCCTATCATCTCACACTAATCCAGACAAAATTGGGCCAAAACTTAGCCAATTATCAACATTTCTTCATCTTGCCTTGCTCACGCAATTCATGAGGAATGCAATCCATAGTCCTTAGGAATTTCAGCCTTTCTCAATTGCGCAAGTATCATGGGAAATCCCGTGGTGTATTAACTACATTCGGGCATTTTGTTGATAATACAACTGAGAGTCAACTTCCCTTTAACCTTTTTCTTAACTGGGTCTCCACTGGAATTGACATGCATGCAACTATTAATATTAAATCATCAGTTACATAACAAATAACTACATGTGAATTAAATCTGATTTAATTCACTTGATCTCTTACTAGTGGAACAAACAATTACAACTAGTTCAACTGACTTTAACTCACTTAACTGAGTTAACTGATTTCTCGTGCATTAAAATCACACACTTAACTGCAACTTGAAACTCTAAAACACATAGAATTACTCTGCATGCCTCACCAACCACCCTCAACTCGAAATTCGTGAGCTAACTGAGTCTATCACACTCAATTAACTATTACAAGTGTTTATGAGATAAGATTACAATTTATTTAAGGGATAAATAATTTTGACACATTTCCAATTTATTAGATAAATTGAATTGCACACTAATGTATCGCTAGGACCCATCACTACACGACCTATGGTCCCACACTAGTTTAGGTGATGTCATGTTGTTTATGGAAGCCAATTTCACTGTTTCTTGTTGCAAACTTCAACACTCCCTCTCAAAAAGAAAGGAATCAATATATCTTGATCTGGTAACTTGGAATGTCCTTGCATGTGCACATGCACCTCTTATATGCGACATGCAAATATTGCATGCAACATGCAACTCTTGCATGCAACACTTCTCTAGTGTTTATCACACATGCAACTCTTGCATGCAACACTTCTCTAGTGTTTCTCGCACATGCAAATTTTGCATGCAACACTTCTGAAAGTGAATAGCCTCCAAACAACTGAATCAATATATTGCATCTGTCATCAAAGTCTTCTGACTACTGCTAGCTACTGCACATGTCTACTGGACTCTCTGTGTTGTTGACATCTGCATCCATGCACTCTGCACTGCTGCTAACTCTGATCTGCGCTCCAGTATCTGACACTTCTCACTCTAATTTATGTCTTCTTGACATCTTACTACATCAATCTAACCGATCCTGCTACTCTTGTACTTTGGGCTCCTTGTAGCCAGGTTTGATCCATGAGACACACCATCTCTAGGAAACTGCCCAAAATTTATTCTTGGGATTAATCTTGCACATCACCCCACCTCACACCTGGAGGTATAGTTGCATGTACTCCCTCTGCCCATATGGCTCGAAATTTTTCCCTCTTGGAGGTCTCTACTTGAGTGGTTTTTTCCACTCCATGATCCTCATCTTGTGGTTGCTACACATCTTGAGGTTCATCCTTAGGAACCAAGAGTTCCTCATCTGCATGCAAATCAAGATCCCTCTTAAGGTACAATTGCATGGTTTTTTCACACTTCTCCATGGTACGTCCCTTGCATGTGTCTATCTGCATAAGAGTACCCTTTGGAAGCCTCGTATAAATCTACTACATGACCTTCAAAGCCCCTGTGGTGTAGATGGCCCAATCTCTTGTGCCATAGCTCACCCTCATCCTGGCTCACCACTTTTTCTGCTTTACCCATCAATGTTGCGCAACCATTTACATCAAGTTCATAGAGATTGTTCACATGAATCTAAATCTTCTTGGCTTGTCCTGTGGCTTTGTGTTGAAGGAAATCTTTCCCTTCACTGAAAAAACATCATAACCTCTATCCTCCAACATTGCGACTAATAATAAATTCTTTTTCAAGCTTGGTACATGCATTACATATTTTAATAAGAAGGGCTTACCTGACTGTCTCTAGAAGGTAACTGTACCAATCCCAGTTGTTATCACTGGAAAATCGTACAAGAAAAGGTGATGTTATTTAATGTTAGGCATAAGAATTTATAGGGTTGAGAGACATTAGAGAATCCAAAAGTGTTTAAAAATCTCTAAGGTTTGAGGAAAAATCAAATTGCGTACAAGAAGGACTAGCAAAATATGCTTTTGCGTGCAAAATCCTTCAATAAATGCGCCCTTGCACAACTTTTGACCCAAAAAGCGCACAATCCTAGGAGTGGCGGAAGTCACTTTCTAGGACCACAAAGGCACACTCTAAGACATTGATTCCACACTTGAAGCCGCCTAAGGACAACCACCTAAGCCTCCTTAGGACATCAAGGGAGCACATAATGGAATAAATGTGGCAGACAATGGAATCACCCTCCTCTCTTGGGTCACCATCCACAATGTACCAAGAGAGGGAAGGAGGATTTGAATTCTCCTATAAAAGGCCACCAAGAGATGAAAAACTTGAGATCACATTATTATGTTGTCCAAAATTGCCCAAAGCAATACGAGAAGTGTGTGATCCGGAGTAGAGATAGAGGGGACTCAGTTGTTGGCCATCCAACAACTCCAGTCCACCATAGTAGAGAGAGGGAGACTTTGCAACAAGGAAGCTCGGAAGTAAAGACATCCTTGCATCGGGACTTAGAACCCCAAGTTCTAAGGCCCCCTTGGCAAGTGGGTTAAAGTTTCATCCTCATTTCCTACCAGCACTCAATAAGAGGGGATGTAAGCACCATTGTTTGGATTATTGAATTTTTTTTACTCTATTTAGAGCTTATGTGTTATTTGTTTTAGTTTTATGTTTGAATATGCATGTTATTTCTCTATCTAGTATGTTTATGTTCTAGCATGTTCCACTAAGTTGCTTGACTCCATATATTTTCTGCCTGTGAACAATAACCTAAGAGGGAAAAACACACCCCTTAAGTTGGTGTGATTTCGTACATACGTGCACCAAACACACTAACACAATATTGGCTAACTTTTATTTCCAATTTTATGTGGTTGTGCCTTTTTTCAGAGACCTCTATCTTTGTTGTGGAGTTGGGCTAGAATTGCCCCCTTCCTTTCCTTCATTGTCTAATTCATCCCAAGTGACAAAATGAAGCAGAAGAGCTCCAAAAAATTACATTGTAGGAAATTGTGTGCATTTACCACAGATAGGCACGCCCAAGGTGTGCGTTCAGAGTTGACCTATGCACAAACATCGCGCCTATTTCAACCTTTTACGTGCAAAAACAGAATGAGAAATTTCTCCAATATTTCCATATTTTCCTGCTTGTAAAAGTGCATGGCAGCCCATATTACATCTACTAGTGCTATTTGAGGTGCCCCACAGCTTGATAAAGCTCACTCTTAGCTGCTTTTGGTAGGCTTGGTGTTAGTTTTATTTCAAGTTAATTTTTTCAAAGTTCACACATAGTTTAAGTAGGGGGGGAAATTAATTTGCATTCCGAAAAAAAATTATGTTTTGAAAATTTAGGTACCAAAAAATCTAGATAATTAGCCAAAATAAGTGGCCCAAGTCCACACATGCTTAGCTAGTTCCTTGTCTAGTGTAAAAGCCAATAGTTTAGACCAATTTTTGCACTAGGATTTCGGGACCAGGATTGAATTGTCGATAGAAGATCAAGTAATCTCTGCTGCCTTTGCACCCTTTGGTGATCCTAGGCAAGCATATGAACGCTCTCTATTCATAGCTCACCATATCCCTATAGTTGATCACATAGATTAACTAGGAAAAATTGAAAGCGGCCCATATTTGCGCATGTTTTTCTTTTGAGCAAGGAAAAATAGAACATAGTTTAATAGGGAATTTTGAAAAGGATCATCGCATATCCACACGTTCAAACTATATGCTTATTCAATTTCTTCTCACACACATCCACATAATAAGAAAAGAAAAGACACCTAAAACTAACTTAAAAAAACTCTCTAAATTCTCCCCACAGGGGCCACAAAAGAATCTATAGTCTAAGTTAGGATCAAGGGGGTAGGAATCCAATAAGCCGCCTTGATCATTCTTCAACTTAAAACATAGAATTTGACTATTTGGGGAGCTTTCAAATCCACCTATCAACCCACAGAAAAGAAAACCTGAGTTTGGCAGAGACATGTTTGAGAGGGGGTTAGGCTTAGGCGCAATGTGTGCGGTATCAATTGGGGCTACCTGACCCAGCTGATACTCGGTACTATTAGTTGAACTACCAAAAATCCCAAGACTCGAATGCTCACGTGGGATGGTGATGCGTAGTGTCAAAAATTAGGGCATCCTTTCCCTATAGGTGATGGTGCAGGTAAGCACTAGATCCTATACCCTTACCTTGGTGGATTTTCTTCAGCTAATTGGGGGCGACACTAGCTCTTACGGGACGTTGTGCTAGAACTCGCAAGATATCTTCTCAAGGCCCAGTTACATTTAAGTGTGTGAGGATGATTAGGTCTTCTAGGATTTGAGTATCATACGCAAACAAAAAAAAACTATATTTTTTGATTGATTGATCACATAGGATTAATCTAAAGGGAAAATTTATTTTATTTTCGCTTTGTTTTATGTATGCGATCGAAATTTTTATTTGATTATAATATCTATCCTCTCAAATATTTCCAAAGCCATACCTAGTCGATGCCAGAATGGACCCAACGAGACCTCGTCGATCTAGACGTCTTTTGGAACTCCCCCCATTGCCGGGATGGGTTCCAGGTCTTTCACCATTTAGGCGTCAAAGATGAAACACTGGCACCATTATTGGTTCATCCTTTATTAGGGCATCTTTAGTTGGGAACCCTCGTCGGTATCCCAACACCACACCACACACCACTCCTCCCACAACCCCTAGAGGGTAGAGGAGTGCTACCCATTCAGGAAGCCAGTCGAACGCACAACAGGGTACGTCACAGAAAAACCCTATTCCTAACTAAAACATTGTGTTTTCACAAGTCACAATGGCTACAACCTCACATTCACCTTTTCTATCTTCGTTAAATCTACCAGATCAAACGAAGTTGACAAATAACCCCATTGCACACAACCCCATATGGCCTCCCATTCCCACAAAGCTCCCATTAGACATTCCAAAATTTGAAGGGAAGCAAGCAGAAGACCCCAGAAATCATGTTATGAATTTCCACCTGTGGTGTTTGTTGAACAACATCGTTGATGATACTATTCGAATGAGACTATTTCAACGCACTCTGTTTGGAGTAGCAACGAAATGGTAGGTGGAGAAACCCTCTGCTACACATGGAACCTTTAGCGCCCTCTCCATTGCATTCCTGACCTATTTTTAGTTACCCATCCACCATGATTCCAGAATGGAGTTACTGATCCACTTTAGGCAAACCCCCGCCATTCATATCTCGAACCATCTCTACGAATAGAGGCGACATCATAGTTTGTGAAAAGGAAAAATCGACGATTGGTTCTGTTAGACATGTTCTTGAAAACTCTCACTGCAGATATTTCAAAGGACATGGCGCAGCAGAGGCCCATATCTGAATAGGACGCCATTAGTAAGGCCCAATAGCTTGAGTTGATCTATACACAGTCAAGGTATATTTACAATATCTTGTCGAATGCCCCACACCTGCAAACTTACAAAGAATTTCCAGGCACATTGAACTCTGCAGATGATTTAATTGGGTCATTGACCCAAATTTACCTAGGAAGCAGCGTTCAAAACCCCATTACATGTATGATTTTACTCGGAACGTACCACAACCCGGCTACCAAAGTCATCGCATGCCTCCGCAAAATTTGACCAATAGGGCATCGTCGTATCACCATCAGCATGGAGGACCCTAAACTTTGGCTCAGGGGACCCAATACATAGATAGACATGCTGATGGGAGATCTCACCCCAAGCCACCATACACCTACCAGGAACAGGGGAACCTGGTTGCCTCATCCTCTTGAGTTACCACGTGCATCGATTACTATAGACGTTTCTATTGGGTCTTTTACCCAAGGTCACCTAGGCAGTAGTAATCTGTATTCGGGGAGTTACCAGGTGCAATCAACTACTACAGACGGTTTGACACAGGTCTTTGAACCAAGGTCACCTAGGCAGCAGTAATCTGTATTCGGGGAGTTACCAGGTGCATCGACTACTGCATATGGTTTGATACGGGTTTTTAACCCAAGATCACCTAGGCAGCAGTAGCACCCATGATACTCAGGGAGGTACCAAATAGGTCGATACTGTAGACAGTTTGATCGGGTCGTTTTCCTAAGATCACCTAAGTAACAGTAGCACCATGCATGTCGATACTACAGACGATTTTATTGGGTCTTTTTCCCAAGATCACCTAGGCAGTAGTAGTACCATGTGCATTGATACTGCAGATGATTTGATCAGGTGTTTGGCCCAAGGACATCTAGAAAATAGTAATCAGTACCCTAGATTCTCACAAGATTCTACTCAAAATGTATCACAACCTGGCTATCATGAAAGTCACCCCAACACTAATATACCAACCTGGGACAAGGGAACCGATATCCCCCATTCCCCATATAGAATGGACCACTGGCACAACATAATGCGTCGGTCAATCTAGTGCATCTCTTCTTAGGCTCATCAAAAACCATACAACTAATATAATTATGAAAATCCTCCAAATGCTGCAAAAATAAGCCAAGGAACAAACAAAAGGGAGATCCTGGACAGGGGGCAATAACCAACAATGCTCCCATGATATCAGTCTCGGGGTAACCCCAACTGACATCAAAACTAGAAGCCAAGTAACAAATCCCAAGGGAAAAATAGAGCTTAGAGTATCTGATCACAAAACCCAAAGAAACATTGTGATCAACACTCCACAACACACAAAGGTGATGCCACACATTCGCACCCCAAAAAAAAAAAAATTTCAGTGCCGGAAGGTTTGTCCTCTCTCATCTTCTTTTTAAAAGCTCACGTCTTTCAATAATATTCTATAAATAATATGCTTTCACTTGAGGTAGTTTTTTTTTTCAAGTAAGCACGCAAACCATCCACAACTCCATCCACTGAAAGTTCCAAGACCAGGTATCATTCTACCCCCAGTATGATAGAGTCCCAAAAAACTCTACATATCCTAACATCATTTCTCCGTAAAAAATTAACCATAGGTTCCACACATCTGACTGTGTTTATCATCACCTCGCCTTGCACATGATAAGAATTATCGTTGGTTGGTAGAGCCTCCCCTCCATGGTGCTCGTCACCCAAAGTAGACCATATATCACAAAGAACAGTGACACCATGGACATACCACTGTAGTCCGGGAAGAACCTCATGCCCATTCACTCACCATGCATAAGGTCAAGTTTTACCATATGAAATAAAACCCCTTTCCTGGACAATCAGGTTGTACAAGCTGATCAAAAGCGCACTAGCACGCCTCACATTTGGCCCACCATACCTCCATCAGCATAATCCCATCTGCAATAATCTTTCATCCACTTCATCAACCTCACACATGATACCAACCAATGGAGCCCCCACCCTTAGCAAAAAACCTTCCTAACATCATCAGTGAGCGAGAACTTTAATGTTTTGGGGCACCCATCTCTGTGTTTTGTACAAACCAAACCCCATTATTTTATTCTTTTTTTAAGTGTACAAAGACTGCAAATGGTGCACTTGGTCCCCCACTCACTCATTCACTTTTTCTCCCATGGCAACAGTCCTTGACCACCCTTGGTCAGAGTATACCACTGTCACGCTGATATCCACTACGACATCCATAACCAGTTTATACCCACCCTGGAAGTCCTACCGACTCCAGGGGTTTCCCCATTAGAAATAGTTATGACTGCCGCCAATCTGCTTTTCATACTCCGACCCTCGGCCACTGAATCCCCATCATCATTTTTCAATCACCCCTCGCCATCATGCCTATGTTAAACCCATCACATGTAGAATCCCAATCCTCTGTATCAGCAACTCGCTCATTCGGTTGAGGCTTTCCTTTTGTCGACTTCAACAACTATTTTCCAAAAAGGAAGCGGTAACTTGGATCACCCCTCTCCACAAAAGGGGCATCCTTGGGTGAAATTGCGAGAGACATCACTACCCACAGATTTCATCGATCCTCTTGACATTCGACTCCAACACAAGCTTTCATGTCAAGATGGTATCGTACCTTACAACCATTGCACTTTGATCAATTTCGTCGAAGACTCGTGCCTTCAGAAGTGTCTCTTTCAGTAATGCTTACATGAGAAGGTCCTAGCTAGTGCCTATGCATATAATGTGTATTTATATGCCATACCAAGTTTACGCATATGGGTACCAAATTATACTTATTGTCAAATAAAAAACACCCTTGAGAGCATCAACAATCGTCATCCTCAACCAATAGATCACTACCATATTAGTGACACAGACAAAACATGTATCTGTCAAATAGATTTGTTTAACTAGACAAAGCATTACAAGCATGGGACATGCCCGCCTCGTAGGAAATTTGTATATATTGTATTATACCATTGCTTACAGGGGTCCCACAAGACATGGTCGCTCTTCGACTCGGTGCAGGGTGTCTCCAATTCCGAGCTACACGCAGTACTCTCTCTCTCTCTACACATAATATATAAAAAAGAAACTATAATGTATTTCAGCTATACATTTCTCCTTAGACCTCACACATTAGGGGGAAACTGTTATCGCTGGAAAATCGTACAAACAAAGGTGATATTATTTAATGTCAGGAAAAAGGATTTATAGGGCTGAGAGACATTAGAGAATATGAAAGTATTTAAAATTCTCTAAGGTCTGAGGAAGAATCAAATTGCGTACAAGAAGGACTAGCCAAAGATGCTTTTGCACACAAAATCCTTTGATAAATGCACCCTTGCGTGCCTTTTTACCCAAAAAGTGCGCAATCCTGGGAGTGGCAGAAGTCACTTTCCGGGACCACAAAGGCACACTCCATGACATTGATTCCACACTTGAAGCCTCCTGAGGACAGCCACCCAAGCCTCCTTAGGACATCAAGGGAGCACATAATGGAATAAATGTGGCACAAAATGGTATCACCCTCCTCTCTTGGGTCACCATCCACAATTGACCAAGAGAGGGAAGGAGGATTTGAATTCTCTTATAAAAGGCCACCAAGAGATGAACAACTTGAGAGCACATTGTTATGTTGGCCAGAATTGCCCCAATGAATACCAACAGTGTGTGATCCGGAGCAGAGATAGAGGGGACTCAGTTGTTGGCCATCCAACAACTCCAGTCCACCATAGTAGAGAGAGCGATAATTTGCACCAAGGTAGCTTGGAAGTAAAGACATCCTTGCATCGGGACTTAGAACCCTAAGTTCTAAGGGCCCCTTGGCAAGTGGGTTAAAGTTTCATCCTAATTTCCTACCAGCACTCAATAAGAGGGGACGTAAGCACTGTCATTTGGAAAATTGAAGTTGTTTGACTCGATTTATAACATTTATGTTATTTGTTTTAGTTTTATGTTTGAATATGCATGCTATTTCTCTATCTAGTATGTTTATGTTCTAGCATGTTCCACTAACTTTCTTGACTCCATATATTTTCTGCCCGTGACCAATAACTTAAGAGGGAAAACCACATCCCTTAAGTTGGTGTGATTTTGTACATATGTTTACCAAACACACTAACACACCAGTAACACTGTATCTCCTGTCATCACCCATTTCGATATGCATCTGGAGGTCCTTCCCCTCCAAGCTACTGAATTTTTTTTTGTCTCCCATCATTTGGAAAAATTCACCACTATCCAAGTACCGCACTGATCGCATCGTAGTTGACAACATGCATGCGATGAGCACGAAGTTTGACTCAAATTGCGAGGCCAAAGCCTCACTAGCTGAAAATCCTGCAGCCTTATTTTTCTTCTTATTTTGTGGACAATTAGTGGTATAATGTCCATTCTCATGACAGTGAAAACAATTCACTCTGGACATGTCGCGCTCCTTTCCTTCTTCACCGGACTCAGATTTGGAATATTTTTTCTTTCCTTTCCCCTTCTTCACCTTACCATCCAAGGCACAATTTTCTTCATCATCTGTCTTTGATGAAGATCCATCCCTGGTATTTCTCCTGAATTCTTCTTGCACCAAATCTGACCAAAGTCGTTCCCAATCTGGAAACTTCTCCCTCCCATTGATAGAGTCCTGATAACTATGTCAAATCTTGGGAAGGGCTAGAAGATCTAGGCTCACCATGTCATCATCCACAACAGTAATTCCTATACTCCCAAGCTCATATCGACATTGGAAAAACTTGGTCAAGTATTCCAGAATAGTGCATCTTTTCTCCATTTTGATTTTTTTGTGCTTGTCCTTCAGTGCCAATTTTCTGTGGTTATTTCTGCTTTGAAATTGATCTATAAAATCCTTCCACATTGCATATGGAGTCGATTTTCCATGGAGAATTGAGACAATGTGTTCTTTTACTCCTTCCAATAAGATCCTCCTTGCCCTTGCAACCTTCTTTTTCCAAGCATCAAGATTTGTGGCATCTACTATAGCGGGTTTGGGAATGTCATTATCAATGAATTTTTTCAACCCATTGTGCTCCATTAATACCTCCATCTTGTCTTTCCACGCAATATAGTTAGATCTTCCATCGAGTGCATACTCCAATATCAAGCCATTGAAAGCCATTTCGATCCTGATCCACCTATCATACCATGAATACTTTTGCAAATTAAAATTTTATTCAGTCACAAAATCAATCTCTTCTTCACTATAGTGATTTCCTGTGCTTTGATACCATGTATAAATTACAAAAACATATTTATATCAATGGATTCAACCCGATAAAGAAATTTACTAAGGCTAGATACTGAATCTCTACAAATCAATTGCAGAAAATAAACAAAATCACCAATCACAATAAGTAAAGAAAGAAAAAAATCAAACCACAACACAGATATTTTCCTGGGGAAAGCTTGCTGCTCAAAACCCCTCTATCTTCTATTTTATATTCCATAAGTAATCATGAAACAATTACAATGCACTCTTCTCACTATATTATCTTGCACTATGTCTATCGTCTCACTCTGATCCAGAAAAAATTGGGCCAACACTTAGCCAATTCTCGGCCTATATTCAGCCTGCCTTGCTCATGAAATTCACGAGGAATGCAATTACTATTCCTTAGTAATTTCAACCTTTCTCAACTGAGGAAGTATCATCGGCAATCCTATGGTGTTTTAACTGCATCTTGGCAATTTTCTAATAATACAACTGATAGTCAACTTCCCTTTAACCTCTATCTCAACTGGGTCTCCACTGGAAAAAACATGCATGAAGCTATTAATAGTAAATCATCAATTACATAACAGATCACTGCATGTGAATTAAATGTGATTTAATTCACTTGACCTCTCACTAGTGAAACAAACAGTTACAACTAGTTCAACTAACTTTAACTCACTTAACTGAGTTAATTGATTTCTCATGCATTAAACTCATGCACTTAATCGCAACTTAAACTCTAAAACACATAGAATAACCCTGCATGCCTCACCAACCACCGTCAACTCAAAATTCATGAGCTAACTGAGTCTATCACACTCAGTTAACTATTACAAGTGTATATGAAATAAGATTACAATTTATTGTCCAATTTATTTAAGGGATAAATAAATTTGACACATTTCCAATTTATTAAATAAATTGAATTGCACACTAATATATCACTAGGACCCATCACTACACGACCTGTGGTCCCACACTAGTGTAGGTGTTGTCATATTGTTTCTGGATGCCAATTTTACATTGCTTGTTGCAAAATTCAACACTATACGTATGAATTTTCAAACCAGAATAGTTTCCTACAATAATATATGTAGGAAAAATAGTAAATGCTTAAAAAATACCCTGAATCATTCTTACTCTTTTATGCATATGGATACCTATAAGGCCTAACTTTAGGTTGTACACTTCTAAGTTACAAATGAATAGCATGATCATGAACTCGATCATGTGGAAGACTTTTAGGAAACTTGCTAAATACCTTGGAATGATGATAGAATTTTTTTGGAGATCCACTAGAGTCGAGGATATAAATGTTCGAAAATTTATTGATCATAATTGTGCAATTAAACCATTTGTCATTTTTTGAGTTATTTTATCATGATATTAGAACTTATCACTTTATAGAGTTTCCTTTGAATACCTTTAATATCAATTTCATTTCCTTCTAATGAAAACCTCATGAAAAGATATTGAAAAGTAAGGGTCATTTTCCTAATGATTGTAACCATTGGGTCCCTATTACAACATCAACAACACCCATTTGGATTGCAATCATGGGACTATCCAATAAATACTTTCTCATATTCAATTTAATACTATGGCACTTTCCTAAACAATTTATGGTACCTCCATCTACAATCATTCCTTGAAATTCTAGTGTTGGATATACAAAGAAATTGAGAGTTTTTTTTCAATTTGCAATTGATGAAGTTATGGGTACTACCCGAATCAACTAACATTGTGAAATTTTTATTTTTTATATATCTTTCTATCTTAAGGGTTTGTGGAGTATTGATGCCAACCAACATATGGCAAGATATCATTGGAGTAGTAACTTCTAACTCTAGACCTTGTTATGGTTCCAATTTTTAATCTTCTTTCTTCTTCACAATATATGTAGAATAATTTCTTCTCACTACATTTATACCCCTTACTATACTTGTTGTCATAATTGAAACAAAGCCCCTTGTCACTTATTTCATCCATTTTTTGATGTGACAACCTTGCTTCTTTAGGAGAGGGAGCATGACATTCTTTATAATTGCTAGTGAACACTCTTCTAGTAGCCATATTTATACTTTCTACTTTCCTTGCCATATTGAAAACATGCTCTAACGATTTAGGTTCAAAGAGATTCACTTCATGTTGGATGCTATAGGGACTTAGGTTCAAAGATATTCACTTCATGTTGGATGCTTTCCTTTAAATTTCCTATAAAGAGGTTACCCCGAGACTCAACTTTTGGAATTGTTGAATGTGTTTTATAATTAGACCTTCTTGGGAAATATTTTCCAATTGAAAAATGAATGTATTTTTCTCAATATCCCCATAATTTACAATAAATTTCTCTATTAAAAATGATCATGATACAATATAATATTTTTAATTCTCACAAAGCCATTGATACCATACAAATTAATCTTACTCTATAAAGAAGGATGCAATATTTACCTTTTTTAATATGACTAGTTGGTTTATATCAAAGAACTGCTCCATTTGTAATATCCATGTTATGGGATCGTTACCATAAAGCTTCATAATATCGATATTTGGAATGAAGTAGTTCCTTGATGCTAACTTGAAGCGATAATGATTATGGTTCTATGATTCAATATATGTGCTTTGAATTTGTGATAAAATGCTCCCCATATGTGATTTTGTTTCAACACAATCATTTTTCCCATTTTCTCCTTGATTCTCCATATTCCTTTTAGGAAGCCTCTTGGAGAGAAGTTTTTCCATAGATTCATCTTTTCTTCCATATATTTTATTTCTCCTTGCACTTATGATAAGTAAATTTGCAGCTTGGATACCTAGTACTAGACTTCTTCTATTTCTTCATTAGTCATCAATGAGCTTTCTAGAAGCATAAGTGGTGAAATAACTTTTGAAGCGCTCTTAGGATACATGTGTGTAAATGATATTGCTCTTATTTTTATCTTTAGAAATTATTTTGAATCATTAAGAATATATTTTTGAATCAAATTTTATACCAACTGTAAGTTATGTAGAATTCAAAAGCCTATTTTGTAGACTATCTGGATGGTTTATTTGATATATCATTGAAATTTAAACCCTTTTAAATCTATTTTTTTTGCATATATCACTATGATATTTATTCTCTACAATTCTAAAGGCCTGACCAAAATTTGATGTTCCAAGTGAAAGTTATGGTAACTTTCCTAAAACTTATTGATTTTTGGGCCATTCCCAAGAGAAAACTTGTATAGTGTGTCACATGTCCAACCCTTTTTTTAATATGATTATGAAATTTATACTTGAGATATCTTAATATGTATCCTCAAATCCCTAGGAATTTCATAATCTAAAACTTCTCAGAAAGAAATTTATAACAAAAATTCCAATTTCACTCATTTGAAATTGATTTCATGATTATTTTCAAAGCCTTACTTCTATAGGGTAATATAAAAATCTAATTTTTTAATTAGATGTACCCTAATGTCTCTCCTTAGTATCTTAAAATTTCACAATATGAATTAAGGTATAAAAATAATGATAGTTAAAATTCCAAGATCACTCGTTCAAAGCTTATTTCAGGACCATTTACAAGCATTAACTTCCATAGGGTGTATCTCTGAAAGTGCATTGAACCAAAATATGAAATTTTGAACAAATGTGCTTCAATATATTTTATCAATATTCTAAAAAAATTCATGGTATGAAACTTCACCAAACGAAGATATAGAAAAAATTTCATGGGGACTCATTGCAAATAGCAAGACCTTGGTTTCATATGCTCTAATAGTAAATATTGTAAACCATGCGCCTTAAAAATGATACGAAACCAATAATTATAGTCTATTTCAAAGGGAAAACCTCATTTCACAAATTTAAATGATATTAAGACTAGGTCTCCCTAGTGTGTGTGTATCTATCTATCTATCTATCTATATATATATATATATATATATATAGAGAGAGAGAGAGAGAGAGAGAGAGAGAGAGAGAGAGAGAGAGAGAGAGAGAGAGAGAGAGAGAGATGATATGATTATACTAGAAAGTACAATAAAAGGTTCTAGCCCATATAACAATATAACATTATAATTGCAATAACTAAATATTTAAGATTCAATAAGGGGTTCTATATTTAACATATAATTAGTATTGTTCTTCAAAATCTTCCACATTAATTTCCTTATGGTTAAATAAAAATACTAAAATATGTTAATAATCACACCATTAAAACTATATATAGAAGTTTGGGTATCCACTAATATATTGAAGTCTTCGTTATTTTACCAATATGTTTAAGTCTTGGTTAGTTTACCAATTTCATCGATAAAGCATTAGTGTTGATATCCAAAAACATTATCATATAGACTTTGAGGAAATTTTAATTCAAATTTAAATAAAGTATACCACATTTATTAAATTTTGCACACTATATAATGATTTTTTTCATTATTTATTCAAACCATAAGAAAAATACAAATGAAAATGAAAATAATCATCCATAAACAAAAATCAGCAATAAAATTAATATAAATTCATAAAATATGGAAAGTCACAAAAGAGAAAAGGAAAATCTTAAGGTATCCTATTGGAGGGGAAGAATACACCGCCAACAATAATGGGGTCTCCTCGATGTAAATTCCCAATTAGACCTTACGTCATTTTGGATAGGATCCCCATTCGATGTGTGGGCCTGACTGCCACCATGATAGTTTCAATCTTGGCTATCAATATGTAGAGATGTTAGCATGAGGACAAGAATGTAACACCTAGAAAATGGGAACAAAATTAGCCCATGATTAATAACTTGCTGAATGAAATACAAGAATGTAACAACATAATGATAAGAACAACATGCCTTAAGAGGAACTAGTTAGCTGAGACAATCTAAGACATATAAGAAATCAATTACTAGAATTCAATTGTAAATTAGTTCAAAGTTAGTTGCTAGTATCTGCATAAAATGAGAGAGAGACAATCCAAAGAAAACATATAAGCCACAAGTCATGAATTAGTTCATTAACCTATAACCAATATGAGAACACACATACACCCACAGTAAAGATACCGTATAGGCATTACCAATACCATGACAATGCATGGTAATCAATGCAAGGAGTGAAAAACTTCTCATTATTCATGCTACAAACTAAAGTACATGTTCCACAAACCCATAAAAATCTAGTAGTGGAATGTAAGTTGCTCACACCATATTCAAGACAAAGTCCCTAGCCTCACCACAACTCACCGTACTATCTACCAAGATAAGAGTGCTTCTAGCTCCTTAAGCATAACTCAACTATCTATTTCCTATCCTAGCTCAAGTGTTAAAATTCCCCTTTAAATGAGTAGTTAGGGTATATTTAAACAAATGGGGAGGTGTATTTTCATATTCCCCATGAAATTTTGTATTCCTCATGACCTTTTGTATTCCTTGTAGTCACATTCACAATTTGTATTGGCAATGAAACTTTGTAGTTGTAGTCACAATTTGTATTGGCAGTGGCACTTTATAGTTGCAGACACAATTTGTAGTCACAATCACAATTTTTAGTGAAATTCGTAGTGGATAATTTTAATTGGATTAAGTGGCATGGAATGAGGGGAATGAATAGTTGCAAGTTGTGAATGTAGAGGATAGTTGATAATTCAAAAGGCACTAAATATGCAATTTTCAACTTAAGTTATCTCTCTAGCCTTTAGTCACAATCCACAAATCTAAGAGGTAGTGAATAGGTCACAAGGCGCTAAAGATATTATTTGTGACTTGAGTTATCTCTCTAGCCATTGGTCGCAAGTAAAAGTCTAAGAGTTAGCCAATAAGTCACAATAAACTAAATATTCAATTTGTGACTTGGATTATCTCTCTAGCCATTAGTCACAAATCTAATAGGTAGTCAATAAGTCACAAGCCATTGTAGATGTGATTTGTGACTTGAGTTATCTCTCTAGCCTTTAGTCGCAGGTCACAAGTCAGGGTTCTAAAAACTAGTGGATTGATAATTAGGGACTATGCCATATGGTTTGTGACTTGGGAGAGTACCCTTATAGTTTAAGTCACAAATCACATTTGTAGAGTCCACACAGGGTAGCACTGCAAGTTGCAATTGCGACTTGCAACAAGGAAAAAAACCAAAAGTATTTCAACGCTTAAAGCTAAAAATGAAAAGGTGAAATATTATTAGAGCCAAGTCAAAAGGAGAGGTGAAAGATTTAGGAGGTCATAGGGAAAGAGGCCTAAGAAAATTTCAAGTGGAGGGGACTACAAACTCATTGTCACATGTAACATCAAAAAATCATTTCCACCTATAAACTTAAGTATGTAATATGCATGAAGCCAAGTTGATCTCTCCTGAAATGTGTCATCATTAAATAACCAAAGGATCATGGTGTATATTATAATCCCTCTAACCTAACTGTATATGATTTTGATTAAGAGATTCTTCTAGTGGTAGTAAGCTTCCTAGTATTCTTTCAACCTCGTCCAAACCCTAGACATACCAAAGGAACACATAAGTATAGTATTGATAACATCTTATTAGAAACATAATACCATTCACCTATATAAACCATGCATGGAGGAAGAGGGTTGATGAATATTTTAATTGATTGATTGCAAATTCCATGAATCCTAATAATGAGAATGAAGAACGACAAGAAAGCGTAGGTAATGTGTCTCATGAAAGTATACACTATTGTAGGTTCTGATAATAACTAGGTCATTAGAGGGTTTCAACTAAACCTTGAAAATAAAATGATGGATCCAAAATTTAGGTATATTGCATAAAATTTTTGGGGGTCATTAATTATGCAAGGAAGTATTTAACTAGGTACTATGGGTACCACTTTGAGTTACCTGACCATTTATAGATATGCCATTCATTTGTCTCCTTAGCTAGTTCGTGTTAATATTTACACACTAAAACAAGAGCTCACACATGTAAGTCATTAAAAATGATGGAGAGAAAAAGACAGAGGGTTTATTATGTTCATAAATTTAGATCGAGTTTCAGATGTTGCTCCACTTCCAGTGAGCATCCATAGCACTCACAGAGCCACTCAAGAATCACAAGAATTGTTCCACTATCAGTAGTCATCCATAGCCCTAGTGAAGTTGCTTGCATCATGTTTTATGGAAATAAAACCTACGGATAATTATGCTTTCCCTAAGTGTGGTGGTAGCACTTAGAACAACAAAAATAAAGATATTTGACCTTTTCCTCAAAATTAATAGATAAGGGAAGAAAACCTACTTGTAGTATGTTCACCTTTCCATGCCTCTCTTCATCACTTTCGTCACTCTCAATCAAACTAAACTCGCTTGATTGATACCAACAATGGAAAACATAAGACATAAAATGACATAAAAGAAAATTATCGACTCATGTTAAACAAATTGAATCAATTGCATTTGTAAATACACATAACGTCATTGACACATGCATTAGGAAAGGAACAAATGCATTTATTATGAAGTAGAAGGAGAAGTTAAAACAAATTTATCAATTCGATGTCACTCACTCCAACTTTAGTCCCATCCTCATCACACTAGCATCATCACTCTAGAAGCATAACATTACATGCAGATGATGCCTCCAAGAGTTGTGAACTCACCAGCATAACTTTCCTTAATACAAATTCTTGCTCTCTTGTGCACTATGATCAATGCTTTATTTATAAGTAGATTTTTATAAGTCAATTTAGGCATCATTCCCTAAGACAAGGTCAAATTGGACATCATCCACAGGACCAATGAAATAGGGTCTATCATCCCCTTATATTTTAGTTTCTATATGCCCTAAGTGAAGAACATTTCATTCATGGCTTCTATTGTGACATTTCCAAGGTTTGAAGTATATGTTATATGACCTACTAAATCACCAATGCTCATCTACAAGGGACTAACTGTGTTGCAGTGCCAAATCCTCCATGCAAGGGTGCACTGCAGTTCACTTCCCAAAACTCAAGGGTGCGTTGGTCACCTGGGATTGGAATTCACACTGTTATGGAAATCTCCACCTGGCCAGTGCCTTCTAGAAGAGTCCATATGTGTCAAAATTCGAATCCAAGTGTACATATAACACCTTTGAACTTGGAAACATGTCTTGCATATTATTAGAAAGTCATTCATTGAGAAACTACCATCAATTTCCCTATAAATTGAACACTCATCCTAGTTCTAGGGAAGGAAGAATTTTGGTAAATTTATGCTCTTGGATTCTCATTTTATAAGAGAGTGAAATTACTGATATGCTATTGGGATAATGCTAGATGTGATAAGGCTGGAATGAAGTTGGAGTATGTTGACAACAAATCGATCCATTGGTTGTAATATCCCCCTTCTACTCTTTAATAAATATTGATGTTCATTCTCCCATACACATGCCTCTATTTCTTGTGCAATGTATTCTTGAATGATATATGTATTTCAGATCTAAACGATTTGATTTGAGTAAGATAAGTAGATGTATATTTCATGTTGTTTTCTGTTCTCTATTTGTGTTTGTGGGAATTGATCTAGCAACTTGAGTTGGATTGAGAGCGATGGCAACAATGACAGAAGGAGAAAGATAGGCTAAAGAATCAAAAGTAGGCTCTTTCTCATTTCTATATATCTACTTGTTTTAGAGAAAATGATAGTTATTCTTTCCTCTGTTGTTATAAGTGATAAACACCACACTTAGGGAATTTGGTTTATCCGTAGATCACAATTCCGTATAACAAATTGGTGACTCCATTGGGGATTTTCTATAATTCCTGGTGTTTTTACCTCTATTTATCCTCATAACTAGCATCTAATTTCAGTTAACAGTCATTTGAATGAACAAATTTCATTAGAAGTGTGTCTATCTGCTTGATTTTCAATCTTAGTTGTGCCCAATGCATTTTTGGTCAAGACACAGTGCACTGTAATGCATTGTCTCCCACTCACGGGTGCTCTGCAATGCACTGTCTCCCCTTAGAGACTATGTTTCCCCCTTAGCCAACCAAATTCCATCAAAATTTGTCATTGCTTTCAGTTTCAGCCACTTGTTTGTTGTATTCTCAGATGTCTGATAGCTCTTAGAGACCAGTAAACTTTCATGTTCTTCCTCTTTTGAAAAGTAAATTTGTATAATGTTTCATTAGTGTTTTTCCTTATCATTGGCAAATCAAATTCAAAGTATTTCATTTCTGTGTTAGATTAATTCTGTTTTCTAAAATGAAATTGTTGTTTCATTCCTCATTTCCTGTAGGAAAATTGCAGTTCCATTCTTCATTTTCCTAGGATAAATTTTTGTTTCATTCCTTGTTTCTCATAAGAAAACACTTGTTTGATTGATTTATGCATATAGTTTCCTTTATTTCATTCATATTAAAGGGATATGAAAACAAAAACATGCATGTTCATATAGTGAATTGTGTATGTTGCATAGGAACAAGTTAGGAAAGTTGTATTTAGTTTGTGCTCTTTGTTGTTTGCTCAAAAACTGATTGCTCTTTCCCTTAGTAGATAGGATTTTCATTGAAAAAGATAAATTGAAAAGTTTTCTTATCATTTAGTTTTCATTTTTAGGAATTCCCGTTACATCATGCGGTGAACCTAAAATAGAAACTTGTAAACAATATCAACATAAAATTTATATCAATCAACCTAAGAAAGCATTGGAACATTACGATAAAATTTAGAAGGTCTAGGATAGAGACATGTTCCAGTGTTGTTAAACATAGCAGTTGTCATTAACTTGTCTGCGATACATTCCGAGTGTGATATATCACTCCACGTACGTAAGTATATTGGAGCTCGTCCACATACCTTTGGGCATATAGGGTAGTGTTCTAGTACAAAAATTATAAGGGGGTGCTCTCACTATGCGGTTTCACATTAGATAATGCTAATATGGACTTGGGCCTCCACATACCTTCAGGTATATTTGGGAGGAAAACTTTAGGTTTCTATCCATCCATAGGTAACTGAGTCGGTCGCCTTGTAACTTGCGATACACCAAACACAACATTCGGGGAGATTTCCTGCCTGTACTTCTTGGTTCGCCAAGAGGTATTCTGCAGTTCAAAATTACTTAGTAAACGTTTTGCCTATAATTACCCTTTTATTTTGTTTATTTTTTTTGTCATAAAATCAATCAATCATTGTGGAAGAAGAACATCCCTTTTCCCTGTCGTTCGCTTAGAATATCACTTAAACCACCTTTACCACCAGAAGCCATTTATGGTCGGCGAAGGTGACATCATTCTACCAAAACAAGTACTATCAGTACCTCTGGTGTGACATCATCCTCACATATACCATAGTTGTCTCGATTTGTTTCTATAAATCCTGGTTCATCTACTGTTGTCGAGAAGGAGCCCTCACAACTACCCGTGGTCACGATCCATCCAATCAGTGAGACCATACCTCCCGAAACCAATGTTGTTCAACTGGAGGTTGATACAGATCCCATCGTTATTTTACCAGAACATCTAGATCCTGAAGTCGAATAACATGAAGTTTTTCTTGTATCAGTTGCTCCACAGTCGATCATATCCATTGAGTCTCCCATATTCAAACACCTGAAATATACCTCGGGCCTGACGGTGAAGTTCTTCCACCTGGTTTGATTTCGATTGTTGAAATGCCACAATACGAAACACCTTCAAATCCAACTCATTTGGGGGGGGGGGGGAGCTTTATCTTTTACGAGTCTTTCCCTCAATCACCTCACATTGCTTTCTTTGATACTATGTCAATTTGAGTTCCCATTGATACTGTAGGGTATACATTGGGTCATATGACCATGGCTGAGTCAACATATCTGGCTATACCATCTGTTACAGTTGCAAAAAAATCTACTGTTGCTACCCCATCGATGTTCACCACATCACCAGAGTCACATCTATATGGTGGCCCTTTCATCCCACCTAGTTACCAATATTTATCTGGAACCTTCTCTAGTGCATCCTAAAACCCATGGAATTCACCCATGTCATTATCTGGTATTCTATCTATTACATCTCTAATGATTACTGAACGACATAATCCTTTATACACATCTTCAGTGCAATATCAAGCTGGTCCATCTGGGTATATTTCATCCAGTAGAATCTCAACTAGAATCGCAACATTTGGAGAACAATATATTGCATCTTATTATACTCGTCATGTTGGGGGGAAACCTATGGTCACCCATTTTGACAGTACTCTGTCGTTATATGGTCATCCTAATGTTGGAATAACTGTTTGTTAGTGACAACCTATTTTTCCTGTTCAACCACAAATTGTTGTGCATTCATATCAATCGATTCAACTTGCTGCACCCACATCTACTTCACTTGTTAATACATCCTTACCCTTGTTATAGGCTCAAAGTGTTGCACCTCAATCATCTCAATCGGGTCCTTCCACCCAATACCCTCAAGTATTGGGCCCTCAGACTCCAACTCCTTTGGTTCGTTTACAACTATCACCTTTATCCGGAATTATTTATTCACAATATGGATTACCATATTATGGGATGTTGTAGTCACAAATTTTTTTACCTATTTACAACTGGGTCCAAGCTATTCTAGTTTGGGCTATAATCTTGGTGGACAGACACCTTGACAGCCACAAGCACAAATGCCACAAAAATCATTCCAACAAGAAGTAGCTTACTTGGGTTTTGGTCAACAGAATCCTCAAGAATTTTCTTATCAAAACAACCCCTATCTAGGTTACCAACAACAAATTCCTTATGTTGGTGCTCAAAGGTCTGTTTCCCAAGTAATTCCATCATACCCTTGTTATGCTCAACCTGGCTTAAATCAACAGTTTCCCTTTGTTGCAACTTTAGAATTACCTTTTTTAAACTGGCTTACCAATGATCCAATCATCTATGCTCCTTGGTGGCTGGTGATACCACATAAATTACCCTCGGATATTCCTAAGTTCAATGGAAACCCTGGGAAGACCCATCGATGCATGTTATGACTTATCATTTGTGGTGTTCATATAACTCCTTAAATGATGACTCTGTTCGACTACGTCTTTTCCAACATACGCTCACTGGTGAGGCCACGAAGTGGTACATTGGGTTACCACGAGCTTCATTTGATAATTTCACTACCTTAGCTGCTACCTTTCTAACCCACTTCCAGTTACCCATACGATATGAAATGAGAACAAAAATCTTGACTAGTTTCACACAGACTAATGCTACTCACATTTCTGATCATATTCATGAGTGGCATCATCGTCGTAGAATGGTCAAAACATTTGTTCCTGATCAACTCCTTGCTGAGTGGTTCATTAAGTCCTTGCTTCCATATATCATTGAGTATGTGGCTAAGGGTGGCTTCGTCATTGAAGATCAGGTAATTTCTCGTGCTCAATACTTAGATTTGATTTATACTCAGTCTGGAACGCTCTACGAAATAATTCCCAACGCACCACGATCTAATTTTACTGTTCCTCCTCCATCTAAGGACTCTCATGCTAGTGATGGTATGATCGATACTACAAGAACACATCACTCTACTGCATCTGATCCTACACCTTCTTCCGAAATTCATGCCGTGTCATCTGAAAAAGGAAAAAGTGACAAGCAAATCGAAAGTAAGAAAAAATTTAAAGTGAAGAAAAAAAAAATTCAACCCCGCAGGAATGATCATCTAATCAACAAACTGGAAATAATCAGAAACCTTGTTACCCTTGCATAATATGTAACGAGGAGAATTTTTTTCGAGAATTTCCTCACCGTACTGAAGTCTCAAACTTAATTAAGACCTCAAATGCATCCACTGTGTTGAAATATCTATTTCCGAATCCAGATACAAATTTGGTTGCTACGGATCCAAATTCTAGTTTCCAAGTGCTTATGTTATCTGTCACTAAGCCAAAAATTGATGTTTTGGTGTCAATGCGTAATAAAGATTATTGTAGTTAGGCTACTGATCAACCTACTACCTTGAACATGAATCCGTCTATGGAATCTATTCCGCCAACTGTTATTCCTAAGTTAACAATAAAGCCATCAGAGGGAGTTGTCCATAAATTGACATTAAATCCTCGAGCCTGAGCTTCTCAAAATTATAATATAGTTGAAGATTTGGCTCAATCCCCTTCAACTATGTAAACGCTTGAGGTACTTCAAAATTTTCCCTCCCAGAAGCAAGCTTTGTTGTTGGCAATTGGTGGAATCGATCCGAAAGATTCCAATGTTGTAGTCTTTGAACATAAGGGTTATGTGCCATAATTACTGGCAGAATTGGAATTCTCCATCCAAGTAAATTTTTTCAATCACCTCATTCATCGTGCTATTATTGATGAGGGAGAATCTACCGGCATTATGTCTCTAAACTACTGGAAGTCATTTGACTCACCGCGCCTATATCAATCGCCTACGACGTTGAAAGATTTTGATAGTCGTACATATAAAACTTGCAGTATAATTAATAACCTACATGTTGAACTAGGGGAAAAGATAGTAATTGTTGAAGTTGAGGTCATTGATAGACACCTTGACTACAACATTTTACTCGAAAGGCCATGGGTAGATACTATGACTGCGATCATTTCTACTTATTTTAGAATGATCACCTTTTCTCATAAAGGTGTTATCATAGTCATCAATCAACTCTCCTTCTTTCCCTCCAGTTCCCAGGTAACTGGACGCATTCCATTAGTTAACACACCCAAAATAGCACTTCAAAACATTGGTGTAGGACTCTTAAAGGATTCTTTCCTAATGGGAACCTTTTCATTACCGCCACCTACGACGTTGGCATAAATTGCAAGTATTGTGACTTGCTACTTGATATATTCCACTCCAACTGGCTTAAGGAAGATTACAGGTGATTTTTAAGTTGTTACGTTCGATGAATTTCTGCCACCTAGCCCAATTAAGCTGGCATAGCAATCAATTTACATGGCTTGGGCAATGAATCTGAAATCATCGTTGCTGATCGTTTGAGTCGATCGTTCATTGTGGTACTCCATCTAATCCTTTTTCATCCACTTTCTTGACTGATGAGAGCATTGTGGAATCCATGATTCCAGAAGGAGAACCATGGGAAGGTCATCATCATCGTTCCCATCTTTAGGATTATGAAGAAGATCATCTTATTCAACTATATCACCCATCGTTCAAAAATTTCTTTTCAAATTATTTTTCCATTAATGCAATCGAATCCGAGCAAAACTTATCAAATATTGAAGAAACTATTTCTATCGATATTTCGACAAAAACCTTCGTTGTAGAAAACATTCATGTCGGCGTGTCTTGTTATTCATCAGAACTCAAAACTTATCTCTCTCTCTTTCTTGAATTTCGTGATAAATTTTCTTGGTCTTACGAGGAAATGCCAGGCATAGATACTAGTATCATTGAAAACACCATTAAAATTTACCTTGATGTCAGACCGGTACGTCAACGCCTTCACCCTGTTCATCCAAAGAAGGCTGCTACCATTAAAGCAGAAGTTGAAAAAATTTTGTGTGCTAGTTTCATTTACCCTCTTCCACTAACTGATTAGGTTTCCAATATTGTTCCTGTTATGAAGAAAAAAGAGAAAATCAGAGTGTACGTTGATTATCAGGATGTCAATCTTGCTTTTCCAAAAGACAACTATCCTACTCCTTTTATCGACCAAATTATTGATGATTGTGCTGGATGTGAAATATTTTCGTTCATGGATGGATTTTCCGGTTACAATCAAATCAATGTCCGCCCAGAGGACCAATATAAGACAACATTAATATTTCCCTAGGGAACATTCGCTTATCGTAAAATCCCATTTGGTTTAAATGATGTTAGGTAAAAATTTTAGAGAGAAGGATATGGAGGGAAATATTAAGGATATTGTGTATTTTCCCAATAAGGACCTTGCCAGCCAAGTTTCCAATATTGGTTTTGGGGGTGAGATGGCCAAGGTTTCCAAGGAGGGAGTGTGTCCCAAATAGTTTGAGATGGATGTGAATAACATTGAAATTGTGAAGTGGATCCTTGCATAATATGAAGTTGACTAGGTTTCCAGGGTATCCTTGGAGCTACATAACATAGCTTCTTTGGTGATTTCTTTGCTCCATTTCCTTCTTGGTAAAATTCTTTAAACCTGGGGAATGATGAACAACATTTAGTAGCATATGATTCTGCATGGATAAAAAAAGTATTAACATATTCTTTTTGCTCATTTTGCATTATTAACATTTCTACTTGTTTACTTAGATTGCTAAGAAATTCTGTTTTAAAGTTATCAAGAAAATTTCCAAGTTCATCTTGCCTGACCAATTTTGATGTTGATTTACTTACTCTTTCCCTTCCTTTTGATATTCAGTTGCATGTTTCACAAATTTCTTCAAATGAAAATTGCTATACATCTTCTCTACTCATGAGATTAAGGAGGTCAATCCACTCATCCCTAATTGTTCTAAGTAAGAGGGTTTTTAGTGTGTCAAATCCTAGATGATGCAATTTTTCCCTCTTAACATTATAAATCAACCTCTCTATTATATCCTCAATGATATCATCTTCTTAGTGGTTCATTCTAAAAATTTCTTCTCGAAGATCACGATCTTTATATTTTTCTAGAAATATTTTTTCATATCATTCCATGATCTTATTGAATTAGTACCTAGACTCATGAACCATTTAAGAGCTCTATCCTTCAAGACCAGTGAAAAATCATTTGAGTGCAGAGAAGAGCAAAGACTCATAGTAAATTTCAAATTCAAAGATAATGCTTCTGTGATCTGTTCCTCATACCATGGAAGCTTTAGAAGTAAAAGAGGATGTTCTTCATAGTATTAATGAAGTCCAGATGAAATGTTCCAATAAGCTATTATTCATTGTCATCATATCCATCCATCACTTCTTCCTTCAAAAGTGTATGGTGATGTGGTTCTTACTGGACCACGTGGTCAAGTGGGGGGTTTGTATTGGAGAAGTATTTTTTTTTTAATATTCCAAGTATCCCTACTCCTATGAGGCAAGAAAATTAATTTTTTTTTAATTTTTTTTTTTCAATATTTCAGAAAAAACATGAAATGGAAAGCAGAAAATAATGTTAAAATAGAATCAAAGCATCTACTAGACAGCTCCCCGGCAATGGCGTCAAAAATTGGTGAGCCTTGGTATTGCACCAAGAGTGCTGCAACTACAAGGGTCTACCCTAATTTACTTTATCAACCCAGGGTTCGTAAAAAAATTGAGGTGATAGTGCTCTATACACAACAGATGCATTATGTTCATGTCATCCTCTTCTGCTTTACGAAATGGTGTTATTTCTTAAATTATGAGAACAACTGGAAAGTAAATTACTAGAAGGAAATTACAGAAAGGAAATTAAAATAAAGTGATGAAAATAAATGACAAGAATGAAACTAATTTAATTGGAACAAATGGAAATGACTGAAAAGAAACTAAGCTAACTTCTTGAAAATAAATGGCAGAAAGGAAACTAATTCTAAACGACACTTATCTTGGCCAAATGGCTAAATTCACTCTACTTATCCTATGATCTATCTACCATGCTCTTATCCATGCAACTAAACTATCCATGACTTAATTATAACTAAGAAGAGTTAATTTACAACTTAGAGGAAGGAAAAGGGATAAAAGGGGCTAATGGGGGGTTTAACACATGAAACGAGGTTTGGAAGCAGAAAGAGGAGTTCAAACCCTTAGAAACCTTTATTATAACATGAGAAATGACTTTGGAGTGGAAAGAACTCAAAAGTGCGATGACAGAGTTCGATGGAGGACAAAAGCTGCAATGTGCAATGTCGCAATCAGAACTTCAGAGGTTTAAATGGATAACAATAAGGAATTAACGGAATAAACTAAATTATGCAAAGTGAAAAGTGTGACAAGTGACATGGTGGGTCGCAAATCACAATATCGCAAGTTTAAATGGATAGCGGTAAGGGATTAACGGAATGAACTAAAATGTGCGAAGTGCGATGCGGTAAAGGTTGCAGATTGTGATCTGTTATGTGGTAAGTTCAACGAAGTGTGATTTGCAATATGGTAAAGGTTGCGGGCTACGATTTGTGATGCAGATGACATGGAAGTGAAAATAAGAAGGGGAAAAGTTGCGATTTGCGATATGCATTGTCCCAATATTGCAATCGCAAGAACAAGTGGTAAGAGTTAAAGGTAAAATCTAAGAGGTATGAAGTGCGATTTGAAATTTCATAATATCAAAATCGCAACGAACGAGATGTAAGTGTTAAAGTAAATGTTAAATGTTGCGATTTGGAAAGTATGACGTATAGTGGCGGGAGTCTCGAAGAAGAAAGCGGAGGTCAGGTTTTCAGTGGTTTTCAAGTCTTTTTGCATTGAAACGAGTCTGGCGACGGTGATCGATAAAACGAAGGAATAATGCAGGAAATCGACAAAGGAGAGCGGTAAGTCTTCAAGGCAAAAGGTAAGTGGTACGAAGTGTTATTTGTGATTTCACAATATCGCAATCACAAGGAATGAGCGGTAAGTGTTAAAGGTAAACATTAAATGTTGCGATCTGCGAAGTGCGACGTATGGTGGCGGGAGTCTCGAGGAGAAAAGACGGAGGTCGGGTTTTGGGTGGTTTTAAATGGTTTTGATGTGTTTTTCATAAAAAGGGGAAGGCAATGAGAATAAGTGGGAAAAAGCATAGTGTAACATCAGTGCGCAGAGCGTAACATCAGAGATGGAAGGAAGATGGAAGATGAAGTGGGAGGTGCTGGAGAACTTCTCTTGGGCTATGTTGCCCGTACCTGAAATCAACCTGCCTATTTATGCAAGAAGGGAAGACAATATGTTCTTGAAAATACAGGCACTGATATAATCTATTTCCAATAAATCATAAGAAACAAAGAATTTTTGGTCTGTGGGGAACGTTCTACCATCCTCGAGCTCTATTGAAAGAGTTGAGAGGGTAAGATTGGCCTCACAACTTTATGGAGTTTATCAACTATTCTATCATTCAGTTAGAAGATTAAATCTATAGCAAAAGACAATGGGAAGCAAACTAAAACATCAATAGAAATACCAACAAACTAGATAAATGCTCAGAAGAAAAACTAGCTAAATGACATGAAAGAAAAGAATGAAACATCAGAGAAGCTGAGGCACATGGGTTGGGCCCTAACCCACGAGCCCAACTCTCTAGAATTAAATCAGTAAAATGGTATCTCTCTACTCATTTCATAAAAAGGAAAAGTCTATTACATCGATAAAATATTTAACAGAGCCTAATGGCTTTACAACAAAAATTTTAATCCAATGGAATGGAATGGAAGTGGGATGGAAATGGAAGTCGACTAGAATCAACTCACTGGCTAACTAAATAACTCCTTCCTAGCTCTAGCTTAGCTCTATTTATTCTACAGGGAAGCTACCAACAACTCCCTTGAAAAAATTGTGATTAAGTCCACTTTGACTCCAAGTAAACATAGATTGAGTTCCCTTCGTCTTTAGTTGCTTGGCTGCCTCTTGGAATTTGATTTGTTGGAGACTCTAAGTGAAGTATGGCTTGAGTGAAATTGGTCTTGAGTTGCTTGGCTACCTCTGGAATTCGAGTTGATTTGTGGGGATCTCATGAGGATCGTTTGGCTACCTTTGAGAGTTAAGAAAAGTGGACAATGCCCTTGAATCTCTCCAATGTTTCTCCCTAATTTCCTGATGTTGTGCTCATTTATTATCCAATCCTGATCTTCCAGTGGTAGGAGCAAGTCTCTAAATCATCTTGTTCTCCAAATATGTATAGCCTGCCAAATATTCTCACAATATTATACAAAAATAACCAATATTAGGCACAAATATTCTATTACCTTTAAACCTTCCTAAGAAAATATTAAATCATAAGAAAACATTATTTAGTGTAGAAGGATAGATTTAATATATCCTTTTATCTACATAAGGAAGGTATATGGGCTTAAGAAATGTTATATGGGCCTTATTTTATTTCTATTTTAGAGGCCCATCAATAACATACAACAGATACAAGTGTAGAACTATGACAACAATATGCACTATCATTTATCAACAAACAATATAACAAGCACAAGTCCAAAACTGTGACAATGACATGCAATACCATTTAACAATAAACAACATAACATATGAGTGTAAGCACTTAGCCTTGAATTGTAGGGTAACCGAGTTAGGGACAAGGGCTTTCCACCCAACAATAGACAGTTGCAACCATAATTACTTGTTATTTTCACCCTTGAGCCATATTCCAGAGTCTTAGGAGGATGCTTGCTTAAGGGAATGAACAGCAACTACCAATAACATAGCGACTCTAGAGGACCTTCTTCCTCAATCCCAATAACTGTATGCCATATTTTGTCAACATAGAGGGTTCAAAGGTGCTCCACCTCACCTTGAGTGTATACATGGTACTTCACTCCTTCTAGGAGTCCAGAATCCACTGTGACCACAGTCTCCAATCAAGTCTTCCTTATGAATTCTTCAGTATGGTCTCTTCCCAAGTTGTTGCAAGGCTCCAATGATAGCCATATCAATCCACAACCTCTAGGGGATCCAATTTGTTATAGGGTTCTAGATATTTCATCCCAAATCACATCCTCAAGGGACCTAAGATATTTTAGGGCTCAAGAGGCCTTCATCTCAACCCACAACCTCTAGGGACCCAAGCTTCTATAGGGCTCTATGGATATTATCTCATCCCACAGCCTCAACAGATCCCAAGTTGTTACAGGGCTCCAGATACTAGTTGTTCAATCCAAAACCTCTAGGGAACCAGAGAACCGATCCCATTCACTTTGTTTCTCCTTTCTTTTGCAACTATGTTGACTACCCTAAGAGGAAGTCTATCATCATTCTTCTTAGTGTGATATGCAATTTTCCACTCGACTGGGCTCTCCCTTCTCCCAAATTAATCCTCTTACAATAGGTGTTTTTCTCGAATTCTCTTGGGTTCTATCAAGACCAGAAAAATCCTTTCCCATCTCTCTTCTTAAAAAAAAAACGTTCTCATTGTTATATCTTTTCCTCTTCCTGGTAATTGCTGCCTTAGAATTCACAACTTCCCTTCTATTTCCTTTTCATCCTCTTTTCTTTTTTCCATTCCTTAAGAAAATGGGTTGTGTAAATTTGTTACAACTTATTCAATTTGGAGAGATTTTTTCCATTAATTCTTGTGCCAACAGTCTTTAATGTTTGTCCAAAAATTTTGTTTCTTTCTTTGCAAAAGAATCCAAAACTTCACTAGCCAGCCATACTCTTCCCCAAATTTGCGATATGTGTCCCTTGACTCATTTTTCCATTTTCCCTTTTTTCATGTATTTTTAAAGTATTTACAATGTCGTTTATGAGAGAATGTTGGGTGGGTTTATCACAATACCCTCCCCCTTGCGGGAACAAAACTCTCGATGTTCTTCCACCGATAAGCCATATCAAAATTTCGAAATGTAAACATATTGTTCCATGGAGCTTTAGATACAAATCCCTATACAATATTTACAATTTACACACGCTTGCTTTACTCAACAAACAAGAAAGAGAAATTCGCTTTCATGGAATCAAACATTTCCCACATGGCCTCCTCTAGTTCAAAGTGATTCCACTGCACCTTGACTTGTTATATGTCTCGATTCCTAAGCTTGAGACTCCTCTATTGTAGAATGCAAATTGGTTTTGGATGGAAATATCCTTCCGATTCCACCTATAACACATACCAATCAAACACATGATTATAGTTCGACAAATATCTTTTAATTAAGGAAACATGGAAAAAATCATGAACTTTAAGAGATGGAGGTAAATCCAACCTATATGTGACTGGCCCAATACTCTCAAGGACTTTGAATGGTCAACAATACAGTGGTTCCAACTTGGCACATGTCCCAATTCTCAGGGAACTCCTTCTAGGTTTAAATCTTAAGTAAACATGTTCCCCAACATGAAACTCTGTGTGTTCTATGTTGATATGCATACATTTTCTATCTATCTTGTGATACCTTGATGTTCTGATTTATGTTTTGAACCAATTGTTCCATATCCTTGAGTATATTAGGTTTGATATGGATTATGTTAACTGGGTCGCTCCAGCTAATAGGAGTGTTACAACTTCTACCATACAATGCCTCACAGGGGTTCATCTTTATGGACTCTTCGTATCCATTATTGTATGTAAATTCCACAAGTGGAAGATATTTTTCCCATTTCTTTGGTTGATGGATCACATACATTATTAACTTGTCCTCAAGGATACGGTTGACCCTCTCTATTTTCCCATAGGTTTGTGGATGATAGGTTGTACTAAATGCTAATTTTGTTCCCAATATTGTAAACAGTTCCTTCCAAAACCTAGAAGTGAACCTAACATCTATGCCTAACACAATCTTCTTGGGGATACCATATAGTCTCAAAATATCCTTTATGAATATTTGTGTTATGTCACTAGTGGAATTCATGTATATGACCTCCATAAAATGGGCCACCTTAGTAATATTATCCACCACTACCATGATTGTGTCATTCTTCTTAGAAGTTTTGGGAAATCCGTTAATGAAATCCATGGAAATCACCTCCCACTTCCATTCTAGAATGGGGATTGGCTGCAACAATCTAGTCGTATGTATACACTCAGCCTCTACTTGCTCACATTATATGCATCTTATCATGAAATCAACCACTTCATTTTTCAAATTTGCCCAATAATAGAAATTTTGTATGGTTGTAAGGGTATTTTTATAACCTAGATGACCTGAATAAGGATTATTATGGAATTATTTCATTATTAATCTTTTTATCTCGCCACTCTTAGGCACATAAATCCTGCCTTTGAACCTTATTAGGCCATCCTTAATGAGGCTATACTCATTATCCTCACCATGTTGCAAAAATTTTTCTCTCACTTGCTGATATTTCTCATCCTGAAGTCCAACATTTTTCACTTTTTTCTATTAAATTTATTGCACAAAAAATCATCGCTACTAAATGATTTTCCTGAATTCTTTGGCTCAGAGCATTAAAAACCTTGTTTTCCTCCTTTTATGTACGTGGTTTCAAAGCCAAATTCATTGAGTGTGGCTAGCTATATTTCTTGCCTAGCATTCAACTTCAGTGTTTTGAAGAAATACTTGAGTCCACTATGGTTTGTCATGAGTGTGGATTTCTTGCCAATGAGGTAATGCCTCCACATATTCAAAGCATGAATGATGGCAGCCAATTATAAACCATGAGTGACACAGTTCACCACATGCTCATTTGACTTCCTAGACTCGTAGTGTACCACTTTCCATTATTTCGTTAAGACTCCACTGAGTCCCTCCTTGAAGGCATATGTACATACCAAGAAATCCTTTTCAGGACGTAATTCTCATAACTGGTGCATTGGTGAGTAACTAATTTAGCTTTTCAAGGCTTTCTTCACATTGTGTGGTCCACTCGAATTTATTCCCTTTTCTCTGTAATGTTGTCATGGGATGGCCTAACTAGGATAAATTTTAAACAAATCTCTTGTAGTATACTTCCAAACCCATGAAGGACCTAATGTCATCCACATTCCTTGGGGTTGGCCTCTCCCTTATAGCTTTAATATTTTCAAGATCAACTATGATTCCTTCTTTGGAGATGATATTTCCTAGATAATGTATCTATGACTGGAAGAAATCACACTTGTTGAGATTCGCATATGGCTTATGCTCTCTCAAAATTCGTAGTATTTTAGCCATATGATTCTCATGTTTTTCTTCCGACTTCGAGTACACCATTATGGCGTAGAAAAACATGATGGAATACTTGTCCAAATAAGGATGCAACATGTTGTTCATTAGGCACATAAGCATAGCAAGCGCATTGGTAAGTCCAAAGGGTACCATAATGAACTTGCAATGCCCATATCTCGTTCCAAAGACAGTCTTATGGATATCCTCCTCCTTGATTCTCATTTGATGGTATCCAAATCTTAGATCAATTTTAGAGAAAATTGTTTCTCCTCTTAACTCATCAAAGAGGTCATTGATTCTTGGCAAAAAATACCCATTCTTAATAGTCACTTTGTTAAGCTGTCTATAATAAATGCACAGCCTAAGAGTTACATATTTATTTTTCAAAAATAGTACATGTGCTCTCCAAAGAGGCACACGTGACATTATATAGCCTTTGTCAAGAATTTATTCTAGCTGCAATTTCAGCTCAACCAAATTTGAGGTGCTCATTCTGTATGGCGCCTTATACTTTGGTGTTGCTACAGGTACCAAATAGATAGAAAAAATACCTCTCTGTAAGGAGGCAATCTAGGAACTTCCGCTAGAAATACATCCGTGAATTGCTGCATAATAGGGTATCCTTGCAGAAATTTAACTTCCTCGCCTCCTTTGTCCCAGTCAACATTCTCTTCCTTAGTAGTATGTACTGTAAATAAAGTGAAACCTTTTATACCATTGCATTTTTCTTGCATATAAAAAACTAGCCTTATCGAAACAATATTTTTCTTGCCCCACAACACTCTTTTCCCTCCTTGGTCATCCTGGAATTCAATTGTTTTCTAATAACAACCCACTTATAGCCCGTCCATGCCCAAAAGTATGTCATACACTCCCAATGGTAATATATTCAAGTTGGTGGTTGTGGGCATGTCACTAAGCTCAAATACACATGACCTTACCCAATGGTTGATCCTTCCCTTTGTTCTTGTTGCCAACTGAGCTGGCCAAGGTTCTTCATGTAATTCTATGACTATATTACATTTGCCAACGATTTTTGGGCTAACATAGCTATAATTAGAACCTAGATCAATTAAAATGGAGACAAATTGTTCTTGAAGCTTACCTTCCATCTCAATGATGGATGCATGATGATATAATTGGTGGTTATCCACTGCAGCATAGATTATAGGGATACTCTGAGCTACCTCGCCCATCGTTCTTGCCTACTTAGCACTGTAAATAGTTGGTATTGTGTCCTATTGGTGTTGAAAACCTATTCTTCTATGGTTATCACCACAAGTCCAACATTTGAGTGGCTCATGACCTTCAAACTTGGGCGGTGTTATCATTATTTGCTACACCATTTTCCTAACAAAACCATTGGCCTTCTATTGAATTTTTTTTGTTTGAGCTGGGTGCTTTCCTTCCTTCCTTTCCGAGCCTTTCCTAGGCCAATTTACCTTATTCCCAGCGTTACCCTTTGCCTTCCAATAACTTATGGTATCAGGTTTGCGTTGGGCTTACTCATAGTTCAGTGTCCTATATTCTTGATAACTTCCTTCAAGGTTTGGAGCTCCAGTTCTCAAAATTTTCCTTAAATTCCACCAACAATCCACTGATGAATATTTGTATGTTATATTTTTCATCCTTTTTATATAGCACATATCTCAATGCCTATAAAAAATTGGTGACATATTCATCACTGGCTAATTAAACCATTCTGAGTTCATAAAATTCTCTGACCTTGCCATCATAATAATGTTCAGAAAAGTACTATTATCTTAAGAGTTTCTCAAACTCTTCCCATTTCAATTCTATTTCAACAATGTCCCTTACGTTTTTCTAGGTCCTCCCACCATATATTAGATTTTCCTGTTAAGTTGTGGGTGGATACTCTAACTTTCATATTCTCACAATAGTCACATATCCTAAATAATTTCTTTATTCCCAACATCCATCATTCTGCATCTTTTTCTCTCTTCATGTCCCCTTCAAATGTAGGTGTTTTTTCCTTCTTTAACCCCTCATGCATGTGATCCTTTTCCTTGCCTCTTGAATTATGATGGTGATAGTGATAATGGTGAAACGTCCGAGTAGCATAAATAGACGGTTTGTTGGAATAGTTCAATTGCATGCTAGTTCCTTACCTTGGGGTGGTCAAAGGTACATCCCTAGGCACAATTTAATCACTCCATTTTTGGTGTCTCTTTTTGGGCCTGCTACCGTATGCTCCGTTGGTGTTCGATTCTAATCATGAAGGATTCTCCTATATCTATGACTAGCCCTCCTTTTAGATTTCCTTTGCCTCTACCAATCTGAGAGACTTTGCAAGATGACTGCATTGATATCATATTTCCTTTCTTGAGATCTTACGAGCCTCTCATTATTGACCTTAAAGCTTTTCCCCTCATCCCTTAGGCTTCTCAAAATGTCCATCCAGTCTGGGGAGTGATTCCCTTCCCTTTGAGAAACTGATACTTCCTCTTAACTAGCTCTAGTCCTATCACTTCCATGTTTGGATTTATCGAAACTATAATCAACCATCCCAGTCCTCATGGTTTTTTTCCCTTTAAGTGTTACAATTATTGCATAGTGTTGTGAACCACATACATTGTTAGACACATAATAACAATTCTATGTATCGAATTTATGATTTTGACACGAAATGCTATGTTGTGACAAAGCAACCCATTTAGTGTGAAAAAATAATCACAATTTATATGTAGTAATCGTTTAAACTTGTAACAATAACCATCAACAATAAACCCAATAGAAACAACACTCGATAATTCATAACACTCAACAACCACTTAGTATATTTTACCATCATTACTTTCTCACGATTAAGCCCATCCAGTACAAGTTTTGAACTTTCACTCTGATACCACTATGTGATGTACCCATACTACTCCCCTAAGTAAGATACAACCACTAGGTAGGTCCAAATGACATTGTATGGTCATGGGAACGAAACTATAAAGTTTAGACCTTATTTCTCACCCTCTTATCCTTTATTTTCTATAATTATAACTTGTTATTTATTCATCCATAATTCTCTCCATTTTTTTTCTTTTTTTCTCTACGCATAGTGGACAATGAATGCCTGCCTCCCACTACTATGTGGAAATATTCCATAAGCCCACTTGACAGTTAGATGCACATATGGCCTGGAATACATGCACTTAATTGACGTCTAAACTATTGTTCTGAACCCCAACTTCTGACCTAGTCAGGGTCAGTATTTCTTGGTGTATGTGTGGCAACCATAGCCCAACTTCCTACCTCCGATCTAGTCAGGATCAACTTAGTCCTTTCATTGCACATCCCTTTAGGTGCAATCATCCACCCGACTTCTAACCTAGTCAGGGTTGGTTCCATTTTTCACTCGCTATGGAGGACTTTTACAGATGTTTTGACCTCCAACCACGTCACTCAATTTGACAAGGATTCCACCTAATCGACCTCAGCACTACACAATCTCAGCGACCAATCCAATGTTGACACACTTAGATTTTTATCTCCTCAAATTAGGATAAGTTTTAAGCATTCTACTCATTATAAGGTAGAGTTGCACTTCTGTTCTCCACATCAAAGTGACTCGCTACCATTTCCATGGATTGATTAAGGGAATTTTCCCCAATATTCTGTAATGCAACTAAGGAAATATTCTTTGATCATTCTCCTTATGAATTTACTCTCGATACTGATCATATTGATCCATAATTTTCAACTAAGGCTTTGATTCAGATGCCCCACAGACCTCCAGAATAATTGCAGAGCTTGACATTAACGACAAGAAGTCATTAACTCCTCTCATGATGCTACCCCTACGAAGCTTGGGTAATAGATTTAGTGGTAGTTTTTGACTCTTCTTAGTTTCATCGGTTCTGAACAAGAAAAATTTGACCAATATTTACAATTCCATATTTATACATAGCACCAAAACCCTTGAAAAAAACTTGAGAGAACTTAAGATCAACAACTCGAGCTAATATTTCCACCTAATAACTACATAAAACCATATATTGATAACCAAAAAATACCAAAGCAACAACAAGTGCATCCTAAAAGACACAGGACAAGAAAAACTTATAATTCACTTGAGGTTTCACTCTCTGAATTTGGTTGAGTGTCGCCATCAACCCTTGAGTAGAGAAAGCCTTCGCCGAATGTGTGTAAAATCAGACCCAAATTCAAATCCTCTAAACTTACTCCCACTAGAATATACATGACCCAAGTTATCATCTACATAGACCCTCCATTGGTTGTCAAAGTTTAAATACTCGATTATAGACCCAAAGTAGAATGAGGAGGCCGAGGTCTGATCCTTAGCTTTGCTCCTCTCACCAATAGTCGTTGTCCTTCTCATTCTTACCAAATAAAAAAAAAAATTACTTTCCAACTGTTCATTGTAGGCTCATGCATGCGAAGGGAGACTATGATTTGCCTCCATAAATGCTTGATGTAACTATAAGGTCGCAGGCTTAACCTTTGAAGCCACCCTTAAATTCCCATCATCGGGAGAAATTGGTTTTGTATTATTAAATTTATCCGTATATATTTAAAAATATTTATAAATCGTTTTTGTTAAATATAAAAATCTACTATATTAACATGGTTTAAAGTGTGAAATTATTTCAATCATTTTATCTAAACTTTTTCTTTAAAGTTTGAAATCTCATTGGTGAAACCTGTAGTTTTTTACCATAGTTATCATCTCCATTAACAACATGGTGGTCCCTTAATATATTATATTTTTGCATTTGTTTTTTTTAAACATGGAAAGAAACCAATAACAAATAAATAAAAATTTACAACACAAGATATTGATGGAAGTTAAAATATTATAATAGCCATAGAAAAGAAACATACACAATAGTTTGTTCTTTCACGGGGACAAATCATTTTACCCTTTTGTTATTTTCTTTATTTTATAAATAATGTAAAAATATTGAAACATCACTACCCCAAAAATACAGAATACAAATGGGAAACAACTACTCTGACAAAATATATGAATGAAATTTATAGATTTATTTTACACATTTCCTATAAAATAAAACTTATATATATATATATATATATATATTTTGTAAGTCTTAATTCGTATAAAAAATTTACAATATCATTTTTGTGCTATTTGGGCTACCATTAGGGAAACCATACCAATATTAAAAAAATAGAGTCTTAATTATTTAAAACTATTTAAACTTAGTCACAAAATTAACTAGATAACATAGAATAAAAGAGTTTAATAAACTATTACACAATTTGTTTTCTTCCTTTCGTGTATTAGAAATAATTTTTTTGTGGCTAAGAAAATAAAAGTAAACTAGAAATAGAAATATCATTTAATTGGAGGTTGAGTTTACTTGGGATGGTATCAAGAGGGCCTGTATCTTCCATGGAATCAGTAGACTCTAGGTTTGTGGGATTTTTAGCTATCACATTAACTTTTTAATCCAATCTTCTTAGGTGTAAAATAACATCTATACTCCATACAATTTTTTGTTGGGCCTTAGAGAATTCAAGTAGTACCTTCCCCATAATTATTTTTTACTACCGACAAATGTCAAAAATTTGCATGTACCTAGTTTTCTTAGTCGTTGGGTTTCTGGTGTCAGGGATCCATACCCAAAACTCCTCATTTACCTCTACATATAAAATTAATATTATTTATATTCAAGCTTCCATATCAACATCATGAATTTACCTTATTATCCAAAATGGGTTAATTGGATGTATATTGTTGTTGAACATTCTATCCCTTTGTATGTTCTATACTTTAAGGGAAACTCTGAGCTTCTTCTTCCTCTTTTTTTGTTAGATCCTAAGGCTCAACGAATGGTGAAACAAGTGACCCAAGAATAAATGGGTAGAGATAGAGTGTTACAGAAGGTCCATAGGAGGCTAACTCTATTAGCTAGGGGGTACTGCAAGAAGAAAATAGAGGGACTGATAGAGACCCCACAAAGGATACAACCAAGCATAATAAATAAATATAAGTAATAGCATTGTAAATTCCCATAATTTAGAACCATGATAGGAATGGATATTCAATATCCATAATCGAATGACGATACACTAACCTACTATAATCAACTTTGGACACTAGGAATAAAGACCACATAATCCATTCTAACACATAAACCATCAAAAAATGAGCCTATAAAACTAATGGAAGCCAAGAGATAGGAATACAACAATAAGAACCTATATGCCACCCACATAGAAAGAGATAAAGACAAAAAAACCAACTCAAGAGGGAAATCTAATGTAGGATCCCAATTCTCTAATAGAAATATGAAGGTGGAAAAACCATAATGATTTTTTCCTCCAAGACTTTTGCAGTCATCCTTAGAGTACTCACCATTGATGAAAATTAAATTTCAGACTTTTATAAACATCATGGAGCCAAAAATTAATTTAAATTATGGATTTAAAGTTGAATAATGGAAAAACAATTGAGGATAACTTACCTATATCTGTTTTTCATTATCGACAGATAGAGTTGGTTTTCCTATTCTTGCCTTCAGAGCCAGTATATCCAATCTTTGGCATGCTCCTTGATTGCATGAAGTGGAGTAGTCGTCACATCTCATACCATCAAACAATATAGAAAAAATTACCATGAACATACCCTTTACATGTGATCCTGCATGGGTTGGATGTCATGTGGGAGGATATCTTGATATCCACTCCCCTTGATTGTCTAATCCCTTATATTTCCACATTCTCATAGTGATCACACACCCACAGTGGAGGAAATAAAATTCTAGTTATGAAAAAATTTCACTCATATATCATTAGAACCTCTAACTTAGAAGTTACATAGTCCAATGTTGAATCCTCAACTTTGTTGTAAATTAAGAAAATTTCTTTCATTCACTACTTTAGTTAAATAATTTTCTACATTATACTTAGTCCTAAACTTTCCATCTCGTTATCTCCTTGGAATTTACCATCTCTTTGATCTAGTAGAAATTAACCATGATATGCTTTGTCCATGGATGGAACTTGCGATTCTTTAATGAAGCAACTACATTTTTATTTTCACAAGAAATAAATAGGGGTCCATGTCCAATTCCCACATCTTTAAATAACTACTATAATCAAACGAGTTCCTTGTTTTCCCAATGTACTTTGCTTCAATACTCGTATGGGACCACTTGTTGTCTATTACTCTTCCAACTAAAAACTCCTTCAAACAAATTAAATATATGTATTAGTTTATTTTTTATTGTCCACATCACCAATCAAGTCAACATCAACAAATCCATGTGTTTGAAGATTCTTACTTCCATATCCCTAATAGTAAATAACATGCTCATTGATGCCTTATATGTACCTAAATATCCTTTTTATTACTATATAATGATCTCTCCATTGATTTTCCATGTACCTACTTATAATCCCATCTACATGTGCAATATTTGGTTGTGTTCACACCAATTCATATATAAGGATATCCATGTCACTAACATATGACACTTTTTTCAATCTCATGTTAGTAAATAAAAATACTAACACTTAGATGGATTATAAGTTGATTTAAAGCTACACATCCTGAAGAGATTAAGTGTGTTTTCAATATGCTTTCTTTTAGTGACAATATACATTCTTCTCTTTGCAATATCTTTTCACCTTAATTCCCAAAAAATATTGCAACTCGTTTAAATCCATGTCAAACTCATGTCATGATTAGGATTTTTGCTTCTTGATTGGCTTCTTTTAATCTTTAAATTAAATAATATCATCAAAACATAAGACTATAATAATAAAGTTATTACCTTCTTACTTAAACTAAACACAATGGTCCACTTCGTTTCTTATGAATCTTTGCCGTAGAGCATATTTGTCAAACTATTGATACCATGGAATTGGAGACTACTTCAAGACATAATGTTATCCTTCAACTGATATGCCATGTCTTCTTTCCCTTGTACAAAAAATCCTTCAAGTTGCTTCATGAATATTTCTTCTTTAAGCACACCACAAAAACGTTGTCTTCATTTCCATTTTCTTCACTTATGAAGCATAACTTTTTAATATCAACAAAAACCTAATAGAGGCCATATTTTCCATCAGAAAAGGTCTAGTATAATTAAGTGATTATGTGCATAAATTAGCTTTAGATTGCTCCATAAAACCATTTGTATTATACTTCTTCTTGAACACCCATTTGCATTAAATTTCCTTCCTTCCTTTAGAAAAATAATATAAATAACAATTCTAGCTCTATTCTAAGGATTTAATTTCTTCTTCTATGGATTTCTTCCATCGAGGCTTCTCATCATCATCAATATCCTTGGCTTATATACATAACTATCAAGGTTATTTTTCTCATGAAGGCTCTTCTTCAAATTCCACCCTTGATCAAGAAACACATTTTAATTTAACTATAATGGTAGATTTTATTCAAGTTGATCTTTAATTCCTTCCTCTATAATATTTACATTTGGACCCAATGACAATTGTTCAACATGATATTCATATCTAGATAGGAATATAGTATCACTATATGTTTTATGTTTCTATTGATACAAAATATTCATGTTGAGGTGAAGTCATAATATTTCCCCTCTTTAAAGATCACATTCCAACTATGGGTATGATAATGCTTAGAGAAAATCCACAATTTGTATCCCTTGACTCCTAAATATCTAATAAAGATGCAGTTAATCATTTTATTTTCAAATATTTTTCCTATTTACTTAGGTACGCGCATGTAAGCCTATCATATGAAAACCATTAGATATTAAATGGATGGATTCTTTCTAGTCCAAGCCTCTTCTAGTGACTTGTCACACAAAATTGAACTAAATGATATATTGGTCAAATAATTAAAACATGTAGCAATTGTTTTAGTTAATTTTTTTTTGCTAAAAATAACATCCACTTTAATGCTCCATTCCTTATCCATCAAGGTTTATTTCACCTCTTAGTAACACCATTTTTCTCAGGAATATGCTTGGTGGCATTTTTCTTTGCAATTCCTTGAGATTGAAAGAAAAAAAAAAAATTATTAGAAGAATACTCACCACGATTTTCATTTTTCAAGGCCTTCACCTTATTTCCACTCCGCCTTTTAACCAAGTGATCCGGATTTATGCAGGAATGCAACAGAATAAACATATAACCATAAATACAGAGATGCAGCAGAAACAACACTTCATTTCATTAATATCAAAGAACTGAATTTTGCTTACAGACAGAATGGAAATAAAACTAGCTAGGGCACCGGTAGCTATCTCTGAGAAGAGATGTGGCAGCTACAGGCCTCTGAACTGAGTTACAATGAGGCTCGAGGGCCTATTTATTATTTAGAAACAATGGTGAACTCTAAACATCCAAAAACCTAACCCTAGGAGATGAAGCGCCAAAACTATGGGCCCCGTTTGGGTAAATTGGTGTTTCAACTTCCCAGGGACGTAACTTTGGCATACTATCTCCGTTTGACGCACATGGTACATCATTAGAAAGATCTATCTGAGGAATACAACTTTCGCAATGAATATCCATTCTAGAGCGGAATGATATTAGCTAGAGGCACGATGCCTAAGAAACGTCGTTTAGGGCCTCAAAACGGCTCTAGAAGTTTAGGACCCGAAAAACTGCTAAAAATAGTAAGTTGTGCCGAAACTGAAAGAGGCAATGGTGGGGCCCCAAGTGGAATAGGCGGGTGGCTACCAATATCCACCTGGATCATTCCTCCCCCCTTAAGAAGCAATGGTACCCATTGCATTGAGTTCTTCCATGAGATGAGGAAACTGCTGCTGAACTTGGTCCCTGGTGAACCACTTGCCTTGGTGCAGGAGTTGGCCAGCTTTGACAACCCGATATAGTTGGATGTTCTATTGGTGAGTGATCTTTATTTTCATGTCCCTGATACAATCTGTGGTGGCCTGTTCCATGCAGTCTGGGTTTAACTCTGTTGGTGTGAGTTGTTTTGCAATGTCTGAGGTGTCCAGTAAAGGTGGGAAGTAAGGACGAAGGTGATCCACATTCAAGATTGGGTGCAGACCAAGGAATGGTGGAATACTGAGCTCGAAGGAATTGTTCCCTACAACCTTGGTGATGGTTTACGGCCCGTATCAGAGCGGGCGAAGCTTGCGGTGGGGTCCAGTGAGGCGCTCCTTCTGCAAGTGTAGCCATACTTTGTCGCCCACTTGGAAGTTGTGTGGCACCCGGTGTTGATCATGGCGTTGCTTGTACTTGGCATTGGCTCTGTCCAATATATCATGAACCTGTTGGAAGATGTGTTGAATGCGCTTGATGAAGCTACTTGCTTTGTCAACTTCAGACTGTACATGAGTTGAATCAGCCTGAGCAGCTCCAAATGGTATGGCTACGTCAATAGGACATAGTGGTTGGAATCCCAAGCCCACCTGAAAGGGGCTATGGCCGATTGAACTGTGGAGAGCCCGATTATAACTATGTTGTACATATGGGAGGCTCTCGTCCCATGTGCGTGGATGCTGAATTATGCATACATGCACAAAATGTGTCTGAGCATTACGGTGATGACCTATGTGCGGCCACCTTGGTTTGGGGATGAAAGGCTGTGGACTTGGTGAGCTTGGTATCCAACATTGACCGGAGGTTGGACAAAATGTTGAGAACTATATCTGATCGATGCTATGATTTAGCGTGGGATCCCAAGAGTACCCACACTCATTCAAAGAAGAGTTTAGCGGTAAGCCTGTGATATTCTTCTTGCGGTGCCATGATGGCCATCTTCGAGAATCTGTCGACGACCACGAAAACAAAATTTCCTTGTGAGAGCGGTGACATGTAATCCATTGAGATGGATTCCCAAGGCTGAATAGGGGTAGGTAGCAGGGTATATAAGCCTTGCTTCTTGATGGTCGATTTGGAAATGGCACAGGGAGTGCAGGATCTGATGTGATTCTTGACATCCTTTTGAAGGTTCAGCCAATAGAAATACTTCTGCAGTATAGCTACTGTTTTCTCAACCCCGAAATTCCCAATGACTCGACTGTAGTGTGCTTCCCATATCATCTTGGCACGCTCGCTTGAAGGAACACAAAGGTGTCCCAGGTGACATAAAAGTGCATCTTGGAGGTGAAAATTGGAACTTGCGTACCCCCCAAGAGTGCCTTGTAAGTGTGGCTGAATTCTAGGTTGCTCTCGTAGAGAAGCGGCCAATCAGAAGTCTCGTTCCCACAAGAGTTGAGAACGGTGCTGAGCGCCACGATTGGTGGTCGGCTGAGGCGATCTGCAACATTATTGGTGCTACCCTTCTTGGCTACTTGTTATTCAAATGACGTACGGATCAGCGCGCCGCCGATGGCGATCGTGCCGCCTTCCTGTGGGCTATATGAGCTGCGGGGACGGTGGTGTGTGGATGATTGTTTCCTTCCCCAAAATGTAATGCTTCCATTGTTGACCTCTTTTGCCTGATGGAATACATTTCTTTTTCATAAGTGGGATACTACACGAGCGTAATGGTGTGTCTCCCTTTGGCGATATGCCGAGATGTCCTGTTAAGTAGAGGCTGCTGATAGCATAGTGGAGAACGCTATCTCGATCTCAAATGGATGTTGCAAGTCTGGTAAAGTGAGCACTGGGGCAGAACAGAGGCGGTTTTTCAGTTCTGTGAACGCCTTCTGTTGAGGTTCCGACCAAAAAAATTTTGCTCTCGCTCCTCCCTTGGTGACTTGACTCAAGGGCCAAGTGATATGAGAGAATCCAAACACGAACCTCCGATAGAAATTAGCAAGACCCAGAAAGCTGCGAAGCTCTGTTATAGTGGTTGGCGTTGGCCAATCCCGAATGACTTGGATCTTGGCCGGATCCACATGCACCCCCCTTTCATCAATAATGTATCCCAGATATTGAACCTGGGTCATGCCAAAAGTGCACTTCTCCAAATTGGCACACAACTTGTGTTGCCGCAGTGTTTGGAGGACTTGTCGGATGTGGTGAAGGTGCTCTTCCCAAGTCTGGCTGAAGATCAGAATATCATCCAAGTACACCACTACAAATGAGTTGGTGAATGGCCGCAATATGTCATCCATCATCCTCATGAAGGTGGCGGGAGCATTCGTCAACCCGAAAGGCATGACCAGCCATTTGAAAAGGCCTTCCTTGGCTTTGAAGGCAGTCTTCCACACATCGTAGGGTTCAATTGGTACCTGGTGATACCCAGACTTCAGGTCGATCTTGCTGAAATATTTTGCACCTTTGAGTTGGTCCAGAAGGTCATCAATCCGTGGGATTGGGTACCTATTCCGGACAGTGATCTTGTTCAGCGCCCGATAGTCAATACAGAGTTTCCACGTCCCATCCTTCTTCTGTACCAACACGATCGGGCTCCCACAGGGCGATGAACTTGGTCTGATGTGACCTTTCTGCAACAGCTCCTGAATCTGCCTCTTGATTTCATCATTTTCCAGAACAGAGCGTTGATAGATCGGTCCATTGGGTAGCGACACACCTGGGGTCAGATCAATCGGGTGCTTGACCTGGGAGTGCAGAGGAACCCCCGTGGGTGAGGTGAAGATGTCCCCGTACTCCTCCACGACCTTATCCATTTGTTGTTGTCATGCAGAGGGGCCCTGTCTGGAGGTCGTGGCCACAGTCTTCTTCTTGCCCTGGGGGCGGATCATCAGGAAAACGAATTTCCTGGTTTGGAAAATGAGCTTACTGCATTGTTTTGCAGTAACCAAAGAGATAGCGGCAGGAGGTGGTACCTCTGGTATCCTGTACAACTTATTTCCCAAAGTAACAATAATAGCACGAGGTCGAGACTCATACACAGCATGACGCTTCCACAAGTATGGTTGTCCTAATAATACATCAGAAACATCAATAGGAGCAACGTCACATAACACCTCATCCGTGAAGGGCTTGATGCTATAGGGAAGGCGGCACTGCTGGCTGACGCGGAGATCTTGTCCTTGGTGAAGCCACCCGATGGTGTATGGATGTGGGTGAGCTGTGGTCGGCAAGCCCAACCGCTTCACGGCGTCTACTGAAATGAGGTTCTTTTGGCTCCCATTGTCGACAATGAACTGTACAGGGGATCCCTTTACCCACATCTGGGAGTGGAAGAGACGTTCCTCCTCCTCTGGATCTTCCAGTTCCTCCTTCTGGATCTTTGTAGTGGCAACAGTGGCGTTGGGCTCCACATCAATAATATTTTTCCATTTTTCATTCCCCTTTTCAGGTTCTAATTCAGAGTCGGAGCATGCATCTGACGCAGAAGCCCTCATCTCGACCACTAGCGACTGCTTGGCCCAACACTCACTTTTGTTGTGAGTGGAGCTCTTATGGAACTCACACCACTTTCCCATGTCCTTCTTTGGCTTTGCAGTGTTGTTATTTTCTTGTGGCTTCGACGGGTTGTCTTTAGCTGCCATGCCTTGGCTCTGTCCTTTGTTCTGCAGTTTGGAAGCACCTTTCCCTTGCTTTTGCTTCATTGATCCAAAGTCTCGCTTCTTCTTTTTGAATTTATGCTCAATCTTAGCAGCATACCGGTATGCCGTACCAAGCGAGGAGATGTCGAGGAACTCCATTTCCTCCTGAATGTATCTGTGCAGACAGTTGCGATACTTTAGCACCAGATGTTTCTTTGAATCTTTGATACCCAACTTTGTGTGCAAGGTATGGAACAGATTCGTCAGCTCATGCACATCTTGATCCCTTTGTTGTCGCAACGTGGTCCATTGTATGTACTTGTCCTCATAGCTCCCCACGAGATAGTACTGTTCCTTGATGGTGTCTCGGAAAGAATTCCAAGTTGGTACGGCCGAGAACAGAGAGGGTTCTGTCTGGTACTTGTTATCACAGTAGGCTTCCCACCAGTCCCTAACATGGGGGGTAGCTTTGAGGAGTGAAAAAATAATCTTCTCCCAGTCTGAAAAGTCATGAACAGAAAAATATCCTTCTAATAGATTCAACCATCTATCTACGGCATCTGCATCTATTTGACCCTCAAATATTGGAATGTAAAAATTTAATTGTACCTTAAAAGGAGTCACGCCTCCAGAGTGGCTGCTGGATGTAGATGCACCGCTGGTGGGCAGCCGTTGAAGGATCTGAGCAAAGTTATCCATCATCGCATTCCTTTGTTTTTCGAGGGCCTCCTCGAGCAATATTTTGATAGGATCTCCTGCTCCCTCATCTTTCTTTTCGTCCCCCATGGGAGTCCATCGAGGTTTGCGAGGTTGATCTTGCAAAGGTTCCACCAGATCAAGCCCTAGCTCCTTATACCCCGACCTCGTTGGGGACATGCAAAGAAGGATCGAGAAAAAGCAGACCGCTCTGATACCACTGATCCGGATTTATGCAGGAATGCAACAGAATAAACATATAACCATAAATACAGAGATGCAGTGGAAACAACACTTCATTTCATTAATATCAAAGAACTGAAATTTGCTTACAGACAGAATGGAAATAAAACTAGCTAGGGCACTGGTAGCTATCTCTGAGAAGAGATGTGGCGGCTACAGGCCTCTGAACCGAGTTACAATGAGGCTCGAGGGCCTATTTATTATTGAGAAACAATGGAGAACCCTCAACATCCCAAAAACCTAACCCTAGGAGATGAAGCGCCAAAACTATGGGCCCCGTTTGGGTAAATTGGTGTTTCAACTTCCCAGGGACGTAACTTTGGCATACTATCTCTGTTTGATGCACATGGTACATCATTAGAAAGATCTATCCGAGGACTACAAATTTCACCACGAATATCCATTTCAGAGTAGAATTATACGATGCCCAAAAAGCGTCGTTTAGGGCCTCAAAACAACTCCGGAAGTTCAGGACCCAAAAAACTGCTAAAAATAGTAAGTTGTGCTGAAACTGAAAAACTGAAAGAGGCAATGGTGGGGCCCCAAGTGGAATAGGTAGGTGGCCACCAATATCCACCTAGATCACCAAGAAAACAAAGATATGAAAAGATAAAGTGCATCATTATTCTTCTTTATAGAAAATCCATGTGATTTCCATGAGAAGTCACTGATGAAAGTGATAAAATAGTTTGATACACTGATCAAGACCATATTCCAAGGTTCAATAATATTATAATGCACCATCTCAAGCACCTCTAGAGATTTCTTGTTACTTAGTGAAAAATGAACTGTCATTTTATTTCTAAGCACACATGCCTCATAAAAATCAAAAGAGTCCTTTAGATTATCGATTCCAAAAAATTTTCCTAACGTTTCTTTATTGTAGTTTCCCTTGGAACATTATCAATACGATAAATAATGTAAGATTGATCATGACAATCCTTGTCATTCATCTTGTCCTTGTACTCTTGTTTCATAATGTTATACTTTGTGTTCTTCATTATAAATTCCTCCTACTGTCTTTCAATAACTAAATATTTCATCTTGGACTTTGAAAAATTGAATTTGCAGCCATTAAATTTCTCAATAATTCGATGTTTATATTTCATTTTTTTCTATCATAGTTATCTTCCCAACCTCTCACTAAAAGTTGCAACTTAAAAAACATATATTGTTTTAGCAACATAACATTATTTAAGTTGATATCCTTAACGCAGACAATCATATATGTCTAAATTATTTATGACATTTGAATATCTAATCAAAACCTCAAAACAAGGTCTCAACAATCCAAGATTCAATGAGTTGAGTTTCTTAAACTTTGCCACAAATTCATCCTCTTAAAACTAATAAATAAATTGATACCAATTGCTAAATCTAGAGACAATTTACAACAAATAGAAAAGAGTCCATAACACAAAAATTATCAACAAAAATATAAGATTCAATATAATATAAAAACCATAAAAACAATACACATATAAATCCAAAAAACAAAAATTATTTCACCAAAAATAATTCATTTTCCACTTTGTTGTTTTCTTTCATGAAAGATTGTACTAAGTAAAACAATTCTACTCAAAATTAAAAATACAAATGAAAAGCACGTCCACTTTTAACCATTTAGAAAAAAGATATACATTCTTAATTACACAAATAAAATATCTAATAATATCATAACTTTTTTTAATTTATATTTATAAAAGATTATGCTTTCTTTTCTTATTATCAATGTTTTTAATATCCAAAATTTCTTAAGATTGCATGATGTTTATTATCAAAGAAAAACATTTAAAAACCCATTGACTATATTGAAAATGTGGTGGATAACTTTTTGTCTTGTCATGGGTTTGTTTCTTAAGGGTTTGTTTGCCATGTCATCCATTATATTAGTTTGACCTTACATATAAAACCTATAAACTATTGAAAATAAATACTAGATGAGGTGGAGTTAGTTTAGTTCATTGCATAATGTTTTGGGTTTGTTTCCAATGTGATCCATTATGTTAGCTTGACCTTACTTCTTGTCTGTAGCTCAGGCCCATGTGACAAGAAAAGGGTTGTGTTTGTATCCAATGTGGTCCATTATGTTAGCTTGTCCCTAGGTTAGGCAGATGGGACAAGAAAAGGGCTACAAATTTCAAAGCAAGGCATGTTTTTAACTCATGGAAATCAAATAGATAAATGATCAAATAAATAAATGATTTCAAGTGAGTGAACCAAAAAACCAGGCATTTTTTTAACTAATGGAAATCAAATAGATGAACGATTTCAAGTGAGTGAACAAAAACCTTTTTAAAAGACATGTTTTAAACCCATGAAAGTCGAATAAATAAATGATTTCAAGTGAGTGAACCCAACAAAACTTTTTTAAGTGAATTATAATTAATAAAAACATTAATAATTAATTAATTTATTAAAATTTTAATAATTATATTTGTGAATTTAATAGTCAATATCTTATAAAAAAAAAATGCAAGTCAAAAGAAAATTATATGATACATCCCATCCAAAGTTTGCCAGGAACTATAAAATTAGATGCATATAATAAAAAACCATAATTGGAAATTTGTACAAATTATTAGGATTGTAAAATTAGATGCATATAATAAAAAACCATAGTTGGAAATTTGTACAAATTATTAAGATTGGATAGAAGTGCTTTGGTACTAAGCATTAAGGAAGTGATATCAAGAACTTCCATATGGTTATCATTTGGAAAAGTTTTGATTAAAAGTTCTTCAAGATCAGAATTTGTTGCGAAGAATTTCATTTATGGTTTTTTGACGTTTTCAATCTTTTGATTTGATTTAGATTTTGAATTGATTTAGCTTAAAAAGATATAATAAAACATTTTAATTTATAAATAATAAAACACGTATTAATTATATTGATTTTATTTTTGGATTTTATTAAAAATAAAATTACATATTTTTAGTTCAATTATTTGAAATTGTTTTACGTTAACTTTGTGTATTTTTTTTTAACAAATTTAAATATATATTTTAAATTTATGTAAAAAATAAAAATCATAATTATATAATTATAAATAAATTATTTTCATTACAAAATTTATTTCATGTTTTTTTTTAAAATAATTATAATTAAAATTAAAATAATAACAAATCCTTTAAGAAAAACTCAATATGCAATTCCGAAGGGGTCACAATAAAAAGATTTACATAAATACCTAAGGCCATAGCTTCTCAAGAGGACTTCTAAAATCCCTAAAAGGTTTCATATAAAAAGTGCCACATTATGACTTAAAAGAGTTAACTTCCTTTAAGTTAGTTCTTTTACCTAACCTAAGTGTTGGATAAGGAAGCTGACACATGAATTCGAATAACTCAAATTAGTGAAAAGGAGAAAATCATTTTCCGTTTGTTAAGAACTACAATACAATTATAATTATTACAACCCCCTTTAATATTTAAAATTTTTAGTTAAGGGATTTATACATATTGACCCTCATTTCCGCAGTCCCCCTGGTTTGTTTGTTCTCTAGACTTGTCTTGTTCTTTTCCCATTCTATAATTTTCAGGGTTGTTAAGTCTCTTCTAAACCATTGTATCTACGGTTCTTGCTCCTTCTGTCTAGGTTGATGGTTGACAGTCTTGCCTCTTCAACCGTTAATGTTAAAAATTCTCATGGTCTTTTTCAGAATTCGGTAATCTGTTTCTGCTCTACATGTATTCTGGGTTTTGTATAGTGCACCTTGTTCACCCTTATGCTTTTGGGGTAATGCTCTCTATCCTGTTTGCTGGGCTTGGTTTCATAAGCAGGCATGGTCATCGTTTACTTTCAATTGGCACTGGTATGGTTTCGGTTGTTGTCTTTCACACTGTAGTGGGCTCTGTCTCAGCTCGAGGCTCTCTTGTTATCTTTTTTGGGCAGCGTACTTTTCTTCTACCACGACTATGGATTAATATTTTCTATGATTTCGTTCTGGGTTGTTTCCTGGTTAATTTACATGACAATCTTCACTGTAAGGCTATGCGCGCTGGGTTCGCTGCAAAGGAGATATCTTCAGTTTTATTATATCCTATTTCTGATTTAATTCTGGCCACAGGCTTCCTTTCAAGTCCTATTGTTTCCAGTATGGTTAAAGGGCAACCCATGAAGGCAAATCACGGTAGGCAGCCTCATCCAGAGGCTGGCAGGAGTAGGAGGGGTAGGAAGTCTAATGCAGAAGTGTTGCCAGATATTGCTCAGGTATATGAATAAGGGAATCTGGCTAATATTAAAACAAAAATTCATGCGTGGGAAGTTCAAACAGATAGTGAGGATGAGGACATGGAAGCTCAACTTTCTCAAATGGATTTTATAATCGATCCAGGCAGTACTCGGGGTCGAGTTTCTCTCTTTCAAAAGTCAGTGAAGACTTACTGGAAGATGAAATGCCTTCTTGCCAAGGCTATGGCATGTCAAGAGGAAAAAAGTCTCATCTCTTCAATTCTATTTGAACTGCAACAAATGAAGATGGATATGCATGCCATGTTCAAAGCTCATATTCAGTTGAACGATAGGGTTAGTAAGATAGAAAAATAGTTGCAAATCACTCAAAGCAATCCGCAGGTGTTGGGTACCACTGTTAATGCTCCAGTTTCTATGGATATTTCTAGTTAACTATTTCAGATTTCTATAATTTTGGACTTTGTTAGTTTAACTACTTGTTTTATTTGTAAATATTATGGACATTCTGTAGTTGTTAATGCTGTAAGTAGCAGGATAAGACAATTTCGTTTTTGGTCTACGTTTAACTCGATGTGGTAGCCAACAGACCTGGTTTCCTAAGGGCAGGTTGAGGTCACTATATTTGTTTTTTCTTGTATGACAATCTGCCCTATATATTTTGGATAATAGAAAGGTACTATGAAGCTTACAAAAAATATATATATATTTTTTATTTTATTTTTAATTACAAAAAATTAATAACTTATCACCTAAATTAATCGAATATTAAAATAATTAAAACCCTTAAACTAGACGTACTAATACTTTATAACTTAATAAAATTAAAATTCAACCAAGGAGGATCCTAGTCCTAAAATACATCTACCCATTCCCCATTTGATATATTCATTGTCTTTGCATAAAAATTGATTGCACACCTAATGCTTAGCACATCGTTGGAAAGTTCGTTTTTTTTTAATTAAATTTATTTAATTTTAATACACACACACACATATATCATAAATGGTGTGTTGGTGATTTGGAGTTTTGATCTAGTCTCTTGAGGTGAAAACCCTTTTTATAATGCAAAACTTAAAAGAATTGTATCTTTAAAGATTTTATTTCTCTATAAACTTGATAGATGATGGTTAAGAGGAACCTCTATGTGTATTTGTAATTTTTCACTTTTTAAATTACATTTTTAAATACATAAATAATTCAACCCCTTGAAAATTCCTTGATTACATGGAATAAAATAATTTAAATATCCAATTCCAACAAATATTCTCTCCATTCAGAATTAACTCTTAATAATTAAAATGTGAAATGATAATACTTTAAATGCTATAATAATAAGAATTTAATTATTATTTTAAACCATATATAATATGTAAATTGTTGACATTGAAATAATTTAGTTAACTCGAGCATTGAGATATTTTATTTATGCATTACATTGTTTATATTAATGCCTTTTTTCTTTTGTTAACATATTTTTATATACATTTCAATATTACTTAAATTTATATATTGAAATATTTTATTTATAATGGACATTGAATTTTTTAATTACTATTAATGTTTTTTAAATGTCACATATTAATTTTATATTAAGAATTGAATTAATTGCACATTTTTCTCTTATTATTGTTATAAGGATGGAATTGAATCTTTTTACTCTCAATTGTTTACTCTTTTTTCACAATGAAATATTTTATTATAGTTTATATATATATGTTTATGTTTTTTTCTAAATTTGTATTAAATTAAATTGGTTAACATGGATATTAAAATGATTTACCAATTAAAATATGAAAATATAAATAACATCAACTTTATTTTATTTCATTATTTTGTTTTTTAGTTGATATAAAATTAACTTATTTCATATGGACATAGAAACATTTTATTTATTTTTTTCAAGAAGAAAAAACATTGATATTCATTTAGATTTGAAAACCGGTACATGGTCATATATAAAACCATATATTTGATCATCAACCACAAGTATTTACTTACCTAATGAGCTATATAATAGATATAATTGCTAGGAATTATAGTGTCCAATGTGAGTAATTTCCTCCCAATATAATAACTGATATCTCAAAGAAGGATTCCCCTCTTATCATCATCTTATACATTAAGTCCTACTTAATAAAAAAATAATATAATAAAAAGCGTATATCATCTACAGGGTAATCAGTTTATAATATGTGCCTACAGAAACCTATCAGTAGTAATTTTACCAAAAGGTATGGAGGCATCCTCTATCCTGCACCCATTTCTAAAGAACTAGAAATTCATGCGCTCTGATGTAGCTGTAAGGCCCCTCTTTGATAATGAATCTACAAGGACATTATGCTCGTGGTAGACATGTGAGAAAGATATGATATCAAAGGAGGATTTGGGATTCATAATTCGTTCCATCCATCCATCCAACATTGGATTTTTAATATTTTCTTTATCATTTATCCAATCCATTACAATTTTTGCATCTCCATATATATCTATATATCTTCCTTGACTTGATATGTCTTGTAAGAACATAAACCCCCAAAGTGCAATGATTCCTGCTCTAATATTGGTGCCCACATCACCATACCAACAGAGGTGGAGTTTTACATCTGGTTATTTAATAATGATTGCACCACACCCACATCAACCCATTTTTGCAACCCCGTCAAAATAACCACAAGGAAAATCCAAGAATTGTGGATCACCAGGTAGCCTCTCTAGGTTCTCTTTTATTTCTTTCAGTCCACATTCTTCATAGCATGCACATATCTTCAAGGAGTTCCATGCCACATCCATATTTTTATTTTCAAATATAAATGAATTCCTCATATTCCATATTCCCCATATAATTGACTAGGGTAGGCTTTGGTATCTCTTTAATCTGCTCAATGACCACATGAAGCAAGATTCCAAGGTGTGGAAGCACCATGCCGATGATATCTTGTAAAATTGTAGAATGAATACCTAAATAGATACAACCCAAGGACATTTTAATAATACATGTATTTCATATTCACTTGTCTCCCTACACATAGTACATATTCCAAGGCCACAAAACCCTCTCCTACACAAATTATCCGATGTTAGGATTCAATCTTTCCAAGCCAACCAGCCAAATAATATAATATTTGTGGCCATATTACATCTACAAAGCCTCATTAAGTAGTCTTTTGATGTGGTTGACACCTCTATGACAGGAGTTTATAAATCTATGATATCAGTAGATTTACTTCCTTCACCAATCCATTCTAGTTGAGTGTGTTTGGGCCACTCATTTTCACATTTCCCGTCATACTGAGAGTATAAATATACTTGGCCCAAGCATCTATAATGTAGCAACTTAGACCCATGGTGGTGACCAATTTCCAAATAGGTTGATTTTTACCAGCTCATAACCTTCTATAATATAGGCTAAGTAAAATATCCTCTAGCATGAATAGCATCTAACAATTCCTCCTCCAAGTTGACAGTCATCATACCCAGAATGGGTTCATTCCCTATAAGAATATTGTGGACATTTATGAATTTCCTTCTTAAATTCTGAAATAAAAAACAACCCTTGATTTTTTGGAACCCTCTCTAGATACATGACCCCTTTCTTGTCTTCAAATCTCTAGTTTTGAACCATTCAATCAAAGATTTATTTTTTAGATATTTTTTTATAATAATATTATGCCAAATACCTTCACCATTTACAACCCTCCATGGGATTTTTTAGAGGAGTGCCCATCCAAAAATTTTCATGTCCAATAACCCCCAGCCCCCCAATTCTTTCCCATAGGAAATTTCATCTGTGTGAAATAGGTGTATCTTCTTTAGGTCCTTTGCACCCTCCCATATTTTTTTACAAATATAAATTTTATATTTTTTATATGCAGCAAGGTAATAAAAATAAATGCATCCAATAAGTTAATAAGTTTTTCAATACAGATTGAATCAATATGTACCCACCACCAAGTGAGAACCATTTATGAGTCCAAAGTTTGAGCCTTTGTTCAGAATTCTCAATCAGCCAGTACCAGTCCCAGGCTCTATAACTATTTTCTTTGATTCTAACACCTAGGTAGGTGAATCCCTCGCCCAACGGAGATGACTTAATATTGAAAATTATTTCAATATCAACGATTGTTGTATTGTCAGTAGATTCCTTGATCAATGTAGACTTATGCAGGTTTGCAAAAAGCCCATATGCCTCACTAAAGTCTAAAATAATATCATGTACATTTCACCATTGGTTCACCAAAACCTACCCAAAAAACAACACATCATCTACAAACATGAGATGTGAAATATGGATTTTTCAGATGATATTTAACCCACTGAAGAAGCCATTTTTTTATTTCTTCCAATATCTTCTTGCTCATTCTTTCAATCACCAATAGGAAGAGCATATGTGATAATGAAAAACTCTGTCAAAGTCCTCTATGTTCCCCGAAAAAGGAGGAGGGCACACCATTCACGAGAGAATTTTTTTTTCTTTTTTTTCCAGTGATACACACTCCATAATCCATTAAACCACATTGATATTCAGGCCTATCTTGTAAAGTACCATTCTTAGCAAATATCAATCAACACAATCATGTGCTCTATGTAGGTCCAACTTTAGTATCAATTCCTCCTTTTCTGCGCTTTAATTGAATGGATGTGCTCTTGTGCAACCGCATTGGCATCATGTATTGCCTCTTCACAAGAAAAACTGACTTCTCCTTTAAGATATACACTAATATATTTTCCTTTAACTTGCAAGAAATTATTTTTTAAATTTTTTTGTAAGAGATGTTATAAAGTAAAATGGGTTGAAAGTGTCGAAAATTTTTTGGACAAGAGTTTTTTGGTATAAGTGCTATAAATGTCGACTTTATAGCCCCAGAGATATTTCTCCTTGATCAATTTCCTCCACCATAGATAATAAATTTGACCCCAAAACCTCCATGAAATGCAGGGAAAATTCGAATGTCCACCTATTAGGGCCCGTGCATTTATCTTTTGAGAAGGAGAAAAGGACTTTTGATATATCATCCAATGTGATATTAAATTGCAAGGCTTCATTATCTTCCTCCAAGAATATGGTAGTGTATGTATCTATGAAGGAAATTTGTTTGTCAATGTATACAACTGGTCTATCCATGTATAGTCCTTCAAAAAAAATCCAACTTCTCTCTTTATGTATTTTGTATAAATTAATGTTTAGATTCTAAACTACTCATGAAATTTAATAAATCACAAGACTCGAAGCTACTTTAGTGACCCATGGAAGCAAATTCATGATTGAGAACACAAATCCATAACATGCATCAAGATTCAACACACATACACAAATATTTATCTAGGGGAAAGAAACTGCTCAAAACCCCTTACTATTAGTATTGCTTGTATAAATTTTTTCTGGATAAATAACATCCATTATTGATAGATTCGACGTTTCAAACCAGTCCACTGTGGTTCATCTTTAGGAATCTGGATGAATATACTATGTTCACTCAAGATTGAGCACAACCTGCACCTCTATCTTCTATCTTATGCTTGAATGAGTGAACTCGACCAATATTTAGGCAAAATTTAAAGCCTCCAAGCTCTTATTTACTTGCGTTGTTCCTTGAGGAAATAACCGATATTTTTTTAGGGAAATTCCTTAATTGGATTGCACAATTCATGTAGGCCCATCCTTTGACTGCATGCACCACCTATACAACTTGGACTAGTTTCCCTTGAACTCCAATCTCAACTGGGTAACTAGAATTCTCTGCATGCATCAATTATTTTGGGTTGATTTTTTCTTTAATTGGATGACCACTACATGTGATCGAATTTACACTGCACAGCTTGACCCTCCACTAGTTTCTCCAACAATTTGAACTAGTTTAACTAAAAATAATTCAACTTAACTAAAATAGATTGCTACAAATTAGAAATAAATCATGTAGAACTGAACTCAAGTGTCTCCAACTCAAGTTAACTGAGTTAAATAAGTTAACAAAGCCATGTCATCTAATTTAACTACATCCAAGTATTCTAATGAAATTGAATTTGAATTTTGATCTAGTTTGACCAAGGGAAGTCAATACTAGATTTTCTTGTTGTGTTTTGAACAATCCCTCTCAACAATAAAGGGATTATTTTCCACCCCAATCCTGCCTATATGGAACTTAAATTAACTCTGGAAAAAGATTTTTTCAAAATTTCGACATCCAGTTCCTTTATCGGAATGTACTGCAACAACATTTTTCACCTCTAGACACAATCTCGTAGATGGTAGTACCAGATATCTATGTGTTTGGATCGATCGTGAAAAACTGGATTCTTAGAGAGTTTGATACAAATCTGATTGTCACAATAAATCATAGTAGGATCCATCATCTAACCAAATAACCCAATAAGAATATAGTTCATCCAGATAACCTCACATTATGCTTGAAAGATAACCATGTACTATGCTTATGCTCAGTTGAGTGTCACTGATCTCTACTTCCTATTCTACCAAGAAACTTCTGTAGAAGCAACACTAGAAATTCCTCTTAATGTGATCATCCGATTTAATGGAATTCCCACCCAATCTTCATCTGTGAAGCCTTTTAGCTTCACTCTCTCTATCAGTATATACCAAAGTCGAAACTAAGTGGTGCCTCTTAGGTACTGTAGTACATGTTTAGAAACCCTTCAAAATAATTTGGTTGATCAAACCATGGATTGGCTCAACTATTTGAATGGATAACACATCTACGACTGTGTGTTCACAAGGTACATGAGTGAACCCACCAACTTCCTATACATGGTAGCATCCACTTCCTCACCTGAAGTGGCACTTCCTTCCTCTAGTTGGTCCCTAAAGGAGTCTCCATGGGTTTACATGCATTCATGCGTAACTTCTGAAGTACATCATTAACATAATTTCCCTAAGAGACAAAAATCTCCCCTTCTCCTTGCCATACTTCCAAACCAAGTAAATAGTGCATGAGACCCATGTCCTTCATTTCTAAATCTCTTATAAGGTCCTCCTTGAAATACTTGATAAGTTTTTCATCACCGATCAAAATCAAGTCATCAACACATAATATAATAGTCAACAATTTACCTTCTACCAAGATGTGGTAAAGGTTTGCATCTGCTTCACTTTTGGTTAAGCCAAACCTTGTGAGGTATCCATCAATCCTAGTGTACCAAGCATGGGGTGCTTGATTCATCCCATACAATGCTCGCTTGAGTCTGCACGGATGTGACTCTCTGTCAAAGGTATCAAATCCTTCAGGTTGTTTAATGTACACCTCCTCCTAAATAAATCCATTGAGGAATGTTGTCTCCACATCTGTTTGGTGTATCTTCCACCCCATATGTGTAGCCAGAGAAAAAATTGATTTGATGGAAGAGTACCTTGCTATAGGAGAAAAGGTCTCTTCATAGTCAATCCCTTCTACCCAAGAGAACCCCTTGGCCACAAATCTGGGCTTGTGATTCTATATGCTTTTGTATGTTGCATGATTTACTTTGGAAATCCATCTCAAACCTTCCACTGATTTATCTACTGGTCTTGGGACCACTTCCGAAACATTTTCTTTGAAAATGGAATCATATTCCTATACCATAGAATCAATTCATATAGGTTTCTCTACTGCTTCCTCGAATGAGGTTGGTTTTGTATCTTCTAGCTAAATCATCAAAGCCATGTAGCTAGTTTACCAATCTGGTGACCTCCTCTTCCTATGTTGATGTGGTTTCTCCCACATTCTCTCTAGAATCATGCAATAGTTTGGTCTGCTTCCTTCCTTCCTTATATGTCTCTGCTTGAGTGGTCGCATCCACTCTCTGCTCCTCTGCTCATGGCTTCTCCACAACTTCTTGAGGCTCTTCCTTTGGAGCCAAAATATCCCTATCTGCATGCAACTAAAGATCCCTCTCAAGGGAACACTTCATTGCATTTTCCTCATGGAAATTCACATCTCTACGAAAAACCGACATCCTGAAATATGGCAGGTACACACAATAGTTGTGACATGTATCAGTGTACCCAAAAAATACCCCCAAATATGTTTTTGGCTCTATATTTTTCCTTGCGAGCCTTGGAGACATGGAAATATACTGATGCTCCAAATATCCTGAAGTGTGACACATATTTTTTCTTCCCTAAAAAATATTCTTCTGGTGTACTCATCCAAATAATTCGATGATGAATCTTGTTCTAAAAATAGACCATTATTTTCTTGCTTCAACCCGCAGGTGCAGAGGTAGGACTTGGTCATGCAACACCACCCTTTTTTCTCCCACAATAATTTTTTTCTTCCTCTTAGCCACCCCATTCTATTGTGGGATGTGGGGTTCTATAAACTCCCGTCAAATGCCTTCCTTTTAAAAAAACAAATTAAACCCATTTGACATGTACTCACCATCGTTATCACTCCTGAGAGACTTCACTTTCATGCCAGTTTCTTTCACAACAAGTGCTTTAAATTCAACAAACTTGGAGAATGTATGGTATCTCTTATGCATGTAGAAAATCCAACACTTACGTTAGAAATCACCTACAAATATAACACAATACCTATGCTTGGAAGTGGAGGCTATCGAGAAATGTCCACATACATAAGAGTGAATCCTTTCAAGGATTTAATGCACCCTGCTATCTTGATTATTGAAGGTGGATTTTGTGTACTTCCCCAAGGTACACCCTTGGCATGTATTATGCTTCTCTAGTGCTCCTTTTGGGAAGCCTGCAGTGATCTCATGTATGATCTTCAAAGCTCCATGATGCAAATGGCCAAGTATTCTATGTCATAATTCACTGACATATCGAATCTTCACCTTCTCCGCCTTTGTGCTAAAAGGAACAAAGTATTCCACATCCATCCTTTAGCAGTTCTTCACTCAAACCCTTATCTGCTTCAGTCATCCCATGGAAATATGTCTTCGGAATGAATTTAATTTGCTGGATATCACATCATAGGCACGGCATTCCAACACCACGATGGAAACCAAATTCTTCTTTATACCTGGTACAAACATCATATCCTTGATCCTGAGAGGGGAGCCTGACTCCCTCTCAAAGGTAACGGTGTTGATCCTGGTTGTGCTGTGCCTTCCATAATCTCCCATATTGATGTGCATCTAGAGGTATTTCTCCTCCAAGTCACTTAAAAAATGTTTTTTCCCTGTCACATGGAACGAGGCACTATTTTCGAGATACCACAATCTTCCCATCATTGTGATTTCCATGTATGCAATGAGAGTAAAATCAAGATCCAATTGTGAAGCTATAGCTTCACCTAATTCTCCTTCAGAGGTATTCTTGTTTGTATTCTTGTGTGGACATTTCTTGACATAGTGCCAAAATTTTTGATAGTGAAAGCACCTGATTCTAGAAAAGTCTTTCTTCTTGGCCCCTTGACTAGATTCAGCTTTGGATTGGTATTTATTTCCTTTCCTGTTATTTTCCTTTCCGGCCAAGAATTGGGGGATTTTTGAGGTCTAAAATGGGCCTCCTAAGGAATTTATAAAATAATAGTGGAAATAATAAAATACGATTAAATTACATCATCAAATTTTAGAGGGTAAAAAGAAAATTCTATTTTTTCAACTCGTATTTTCAACTTATCTCTTTATGGGTTTACTCAAATTTGGAGAGGGAACACTCATTGGATGCAGAATTTGATTCCTCATCCAAGCAGTACCCATTTTTCATACTTTATATGGACCTTTATACAAAAAAATGATCAATAAATGAAAAATGTGATTGCAATCACGTTTTTTCATGCATTTCTCATTTTTTTCGTGTAGCAGGGTCCATCAAAGTATGCAACATGGGTACTCCTTGGATGAGGAATTAAATTTTGCATCTAATGAGTACTCTCACTCGAAATTTGAGTAAAACCTTAGGGAGATAAGTTTAAAATACAAGTTGAAAATGCAGTTTTAATATTTTATTATTCTTAATATTTTTACGTTTTTACCTAAAAATAGTGAATCAATCCCCATGGTTGACATCAACACCTTGAATCCTATTGTTTCTTATAAAGTTTATTTTGGTTGTACATTTTTCTTAGGAGGCCCATTTTAGACCTCAAAATTTTTCTAGTGGGCACAATTCTCCTTGTTCTCAACCTTGGATGAAGTCTCATCTATGTTACTCCGCCTTATTTCTTCCTGCACTAGATCAAACCATAACCTCTCCCAACTTGGTATTTTCTCTCTACCATTTACTGAATATTGATAATTATGCTAGCTCTTGGGAAGGTCAAAAAAGGATAGAGATACCAAGTATTCTTTAGGGACATTAACGCTGACCCTGCCAAGTTCATCAGAACACTGTGTAAACCTGCTCAGTTACCACAAAATTGTGTCATTATTTTGCATCTTGATATTTTTAAGCTTGTACTTGAGTGCCAAATTATTGTGGTCACTATTTTTATCGAAAAACTCTATTAGTGTTTTCCACATCTCGAACAAAGTCTCTTTCCTATGGATATTAAAGACAATATTTTCTTGTACTCCCTCCAATATGATTCTCCTCTCTTTAGCCACATGTTTCTTCCACTGAGAAAGGTTATGTGCATCATATGCTTTGGTTTTTGCTATATATTTCTTGATGTATTATATCAACCCATTGTCATCAAATAATTCCTCCATGTGGATATTCCATGCCATGAATTTTGTGGTTCCTTCCAAAGCATACTCAAGCCTGATTCCATTTAAATTCACCTTCTCAGTCCTGGAGAAAACCTGCAACACTAATATTCAAACTAGAACCTCCTACAATGACAACTTCAAAATATCTTCTCTACTATGAATATAGCTCTTATTCCATGTAGAAATTAATGTTTAGATTCTAAACTGCCCATGAAATTTACTAAATCACAATAATTGAAGCCACTCTATTGATTTGTGGAAGAGAATTCATGATTGAGAAAAAAAATCATTAACATGCATCAAGATTCAACACACATATACAGAGATTTATCTAAGGGAAACCTACTACTCAAAACCAATTACTATATGTATTTCATTAATCAAAGAATATGGATTAATACAATATGCTTTCTTAAGCTTGAGCACAACCTGCGTCTTCTTCTATCCTCTACTTGATTGACTGAACCTGATCAATACTTAGCCAAATTTTCAAACCTCCAAGCTCTTAATCCCTTACATTTTTCCTTGAGGAATTGGCCCCTATTTTTTTAGGGAAATTCCTCAATTGGATTGCGCAATTCCTATAGGCCCATCCTTTGACTGCATGCACCACTTATACAACTTGGACTAGTTTACAACTGATAGTACATTTCCCTTGATCTCCAATCTCAACTGGGTAACTCAAATTATCTGCATGCATCAATTATTTTGGGTTGATTGATCAATTAACTAGATGAAAACTGAGTGTGAATAAAGTTACACTGAATAACAGTTTGAACTAGTTTCTCCAACAGTTTGAACTAGTTTAACTGACAATACCTCAACTTAATGATAATAGATTGCTACAAATTAGAAATAATCATGTAGAATTGAACTCAAGTGTCTCCAAATCAAATTAACTGAGTGAAAAAATACATGCCACCTCAGTTAACTACCTCCAAGTATTTTTCTGAAATTGAAATTTGAATTTTAATCTAGTTTGACGAAGGCAAAGTCAAAATAGATTTTTTGATGTATTTTCACCCTCTTCAACGATGAAAACTTTTTTTTCGTCCTCCTTCTCAATGTGCCATATAATATTTATGTCCAATACTCGTGAAGAAAAATAGTTAATGAACTATGTATTTTTTTCATTGTTGGAGATCCATATTGATCGAATTTTGAGCCTCTAAGCCTATTCCTAAATTCTAAGAATATTTCTCCTTTTAGCTTCTAGCTCTGTGACCAGGGTAGAGCAAGCCTTTTGAGGAACATTTTGATCCATCTGTGATCTTATATATTCCATGGAATTTTCTATATGAATTAAATCCCTTATCATCTCCTATTTTTTCTTTCATTCCCAGATATTGACTTCCTTTTTGAGGGTGCATAGCTTCATGGAAAATTTAGTCATTGCGGATCCCTCCTTCATATACTTGTCATTTTTACATGTGTATCATACTAGATTAAAAAAGTCTGTGTTTTCCAACCAGGTTCTATTAAATTTAAAAGGAAATCCTCTCCATGATATTTCCACCAACCATTGTAGTAAAATGTGGGAGCGATTAGATAATTTCTCCTTGGATACCAACAAACGAACATGTCCCAAATTTTCCAGTAGGTTTTTATGCATTAAAAATCGGTCCAACCTTTTCCCTATGTATTCCTTCTCCAACCATCCATTTTTCCAGGTGGGGAGTAGGGGTTCCATGATGTGGTTATTAATGAATGTTTCCTTGAATTATTCTGCCATGTTATTCATCTTGCAATTTGACCCCCAAATATTCTTCATATGACGCAGCCAAGTTTAGGACTCCCACCATAATTAAGGATCCCAATTTCAATGCCCAAAAAGCATCGATACAATTCTAAAACTATGCCCGATGTCGATAATGGGCATAACTATTTAGAATATGAGTTCAACTTGGGAATCCTCGAATCATACTAGTTATAAGTATACCTACGAAATATTTATAAGCCCTGGAATTAGCCCATGTAGGGTCCCATAAAACATGCAGTCCACTAGACAAACCACATGCGTTTTTAGCCACCACACAAAATCCTAGACATAATGATAAAAAATATTTAGTTTCTATCTCTACCAAGGCCACGGTTCCTTGAACAAAGACAATTTTTAGGTTCTCGGTTTGAATGAAGTGGCAGAGAGATAAATTTTTTTTATTATCCCCAAGTCCTAGGAGATTGAGAGATAACAAATAAATATTTTATTCATAACTGAAAGTGAGAATGAAATATTTTTATCATGTCTCTTTTGTAATGGGTTGTAATATTAACAACCAATAAAACAAGTACATCTCATTTTTTTTAATACTTTTAAGTAAAACTAACCAAATATGTATGTTTTTTTTTTATTTTGATCATAACCGACATTATTTTTTAATTTATTTATTTTAATTTTTTTTAAAGAGAGACGTGTCAGCTGCATGTTAAGCATGGACACAGTTGCACATCATCCTCATACCAGGCTGTAGAATGAGCCGCTTGGTCCAATAAATTATAAATAAATTTATATTTAATTTATCGATAAATTAAAGAAATGATATATTTTATTGTCGCATTTTAATTTCTAAATATATATGTATGAACAATTTTATGGGAGTTATCTATGATTTAGTGTTAAATTTAGTTTATGTTTTAAAGATGATTGTTAAAATTTTAAATTTTTGCACTTTATTTTTTCTTTAATAAAATGGTCTTAATATAATAAAATTTATTTCATATTATTTTCTTAATTTTATTAATTAATTTAATAATTAAAATAAACGAATAAATATTTTAAGTAAATTATGTATTTATTAAAATTTCATATAATTTTTTACTTATTATAATTTGATAAAATTTGATTAATAATACCCCCAATCGGGGTGCGAGCTAGGACAGGGTGGGAAGTGGGAAACATGCCACCATTGTAAACATATAAATAGTAATAAAGGGAAGGGGGTGACATGGCCACCCCACCACATGCATTAAAATGTGTAAGTATATTTACAAGTATGTCAACGTAGATGAGGAACGATCTCCTACAAGATGAAATAAGGAAAGGAGGTGCAAGGAGGTTAATACGCACAATTCCAGGGGAAATTTGAGTATGAAACTAACCCTAACTGTGAGCAGAAAATATAGGAGTTCACTGGTACCAACGGAGTTTGAACACTCAATAAACTCCAGAACAACTAGAACTAGGCATCCGAGATGGAACACTAGTGGGTATGTAGTCTTTCATCTTCCCTTTCCCTTGATTCTCATAGGAATTAGGGAGGATGAAGAGTTAATATAATGGTTAATTTCATGGTTAGTACACTATAAAGTTGGTCTGTAGCATGGCTCAAATCGGTTTTATAAATTAAGTTTTTATATTTCTATGGATCTGTTTGCAATTAAATCTATGTGGAATGACCATGTAAAGAGAAAGATTGTGCATGATAATTATTGCTCCGACCCTCACCCGCTGGGTAGTTCTACTAACACCCACAAGTGGGAGATGTGGGTTTGGAGGCCCTTGTCATATGGAACTGGGAGTTATTCAACAAAGTTTGGCTTATGGGATGGAGGGTTGACTCAAGGCACTTAGCCAAGCTCCAAGACCCACTAGGAGAGGAACCCTTTCCTCGCATATCTCAAAGTGTTTTTTGGGATGAATTTTGGTAACTTATTTCAAAATGTTTTGTTCATTCTATTGTTTTTTACATGCAAGCTAGAAAACCCGCTATTCATGGAACAATATGAAGGAATTTAAATTTCACTCAAGATATTATATCATAGTCAGCTCCATGCTAACTCAACTCGTTATGTGTCATTCAGCTAACATAATGTGAATTGGACTAGTTTTAGCTAAAGATAAATTCAAGCACTCAGAACTTCATGAAAATGGTTACTAAAGTTGATGTCTTGACAAACTCTCCAGTATATGGTAAGGAAGTCGAATTTTCTTGTCTTATGTTAGAAGAGGGTGAGGATTTTCTGCAGGAAGTTAAAGTACACCCTCTAAAACATAAGGAACCTGTGGGTAAAGAAGAGGATGAGATATGGAATTTGCATTTTGATGGGGCCAACTTGTGAGAGGGAATTGGATTTAGGGCGCTTTTAATCTCACCCAAAGGACGTTTGGTCCCTCTCTCTTTCAAAATGGAGTATGAAGCCACAACCAATGTGGCTTAATGCGAAGCCTTACTACTAGGACTGCAGACAACACAAAATATGAATATTCAGAGCCTGGAGGTTTTCGGGGACTCAGAACTGGTAGTAAGACAATTTAGGAATCAGTTCCAAGCTAAACATCCATAGCTCAGAGCCTATAGAAATGAAGTGTGGGACTTGGTGGAGAACTTCTTCTTGGATTTTAACATACATTTCATGCCAAGGGACCAAAATTGGATGGCTGACTCGCTTGTTGGTGTAGCTAGGAATTTTTTCCCACCCTAAAATCCTCTGCTCAGGTACGAGGTTGAGGTGCGACATCGCCCCTCTATCCTAGATAATTTAAATCACTGGCAAGTTTTCGAGGATGAGGAAAAAATCAAGCGTTTCATGGAGATGGTTGGCGAATTCTCTAATTTGATGACTGATGGAGTGGAGGAAGAACCTAGTGATCAACCACAAACCAAACGGGAAGAGACACTGGCTGGACACCGAGTCTTGCAACTTGAAGGGAACATCATTCTTAGAGGCCTTATGCCCCTGGAAAGGTTGTTTGATAAAAATGACATCCTGATCAATCCCGCTAAGATGACACAGGATGAGCAGGTGAATGATATAAATATAGGGACGGAGGAGGACCCAAAAATAGTAAATTTATTCAAGGGAGTTCCTGAAGAATTTCAAGACAAATATATCACGTTGTTCCAAGCATATAAATATGTCTTCGCCTGGTCATACTAGGACCTAAAAATTCTCGACATTGATGTCATACAGCAAAAAATTCCTTTCAAAGGAGATGCCAAGACTCATAAGCAAAAATTGAGGCAGGTCAACCCCTTGTTGCTCCCTACAATCGAGAAAGAGATCAAAAACCTTCTGCGCGCTAAAATTATCATTACCCTAAGATATTCTGAGTGGGTGGAAAATTTGGTCCCAGTAAGAAAGAAGAACGGAGAAATAAGACTGTGCATAGACTTTAGAAATATCAACAGGTCTTCACTGAAGGAAAATTATCCTCTCCTGAAGATGGACCACATCTTGCAAAAGGTGGTCAGATCCTCCTGAATGTTCATGATGGATGGTTTCTCTGGATATAATTAGGTGGTATTCCTCCCTAAAGATAATAAGAAAATGACATTCACCACACCATGGGGACCCTTCATGTATGCCTAGATTCCATTCGGTCTAATCAATGTCGGTGCCACCTTTCAACATGCTATGGAAATTGCTTTCGTAGGAGAGCAAGATAAGTTCATAGTGATTTATATGGACAATATCACTATGTTCTCAAAGAGTGATACTGAGTATATTGAACATATTTGCTGGAATTTTGAGAAGTGCCACAGGTATGGCCTGTCGTTGAACCCCCAAAAGTCCATCTTCGCCTTGGAGGAGGGGAAGCTGCTGGGACACATAGTGACTAAGAAGGGAGTGAAAATCGACCCGAAAAGGGTATAATTGATCAAAAAAATTTCCCTCCCACTGAATAAAAAGGAAATCCAGGTATCCTTGGGAAGAATAAATTTCCTAAGAAAGTTCATTCCAAATTATGCTGAGATCGTCTGACATATTACAGAGATGCTCAAGAAAGATAACGAAGTAAAATGGACCCCCCAGTCAAGGACTTCTTTCAACAAAATCAAATAGGATTTTTCTAAAGCTCCAGTACTAGCAGGCCCTGATTATAGCAAGCCTTTCATGATATTTTCTTTTGCCTCCCCTCATACAGTAGCTGCGGTGTTGTTATAGAAGAACGAAGAAGGGAACGAACAACCGATCGCATTTTTCAGCCAGGTTCTTCGAGACGCAGAATCAAAGTATAATATTTTGGAAAATCAAGCTTATGCCCTACTGAAATCTTTAAAGGCTTTTCAGATATATGTGTTGCAGTCACCCATAACTTCCTATGTCCATAAAAGTAGTAAAGGATATTATAATACAGAGAGATAGTGAAGGGAAAAGGGGAAAGTGGATCGCCAAGATCCAATAATATGAATTAGAGATCAAGCCCACTAAGCTCATTAAAGGACATGGATTGGCTAAAATTTTATCAGAGTCCAACTGCCAGGCCTTGGGTCTAAATTTATCCATGGAAGGAGGGGAATTACCAGAAGGAGCTGACGTCCTTTCTAGAATAGAAACCTCAGTGCAAAATACACATGTAAAATATCTTCTCTCCGTATGGTATAAAGATGTGGTGGAATACCTTCTTACATTGAGGTGTCCTCCCAACTTTGACGAAGCAAAGTACCGCACTCTGAGATTAAAATCGTAGAAGTACGGTGTGGAAAATTGACGATTATATTGGAGAGATCCGTCAGAAGTTTTGCTGCTATGTATAATAGAGCAGGAGGTGGACGAGGTGATGACTGAATTTCATGATGGCGTATGTGGCGGGAATTACAACTGGTGGTCTATGGCTCACAAAATCCTGAGGGTAGTTTTTTCCTGGCCTCGATTGTTTGGATATGTACACGCTCGTGTCCGAGCTTGTGGAAAATGCCAGATTTTTTCAGAAAAGAAAAAATTTGCACCATTACTGCTGATTCCGATACATATCAAAGAGCCGTACAGGCAATGGGGCATTGATTTTATCAGGGAGATCCACCCCGCATCTATTAACCAACACCATTGGATTCTCACTGCCACCAACTAATTCACCAAGTGGGTTGAGTCTGTGCCTACAAGAAATGCCACGGATGGGGTGGTGATAAAATTTATGGAAGAGAATATAATAGCTAGGTTTGGGTACCCGCCTAAAATTATCATTGATAACACAAAAGTATTCAAGTCTGCCAAGTTCATAAAAGTTTTCCAACAGTATAACATAACTCTGGGACATCATACATCTTACTATCTGTAGGGGAACAGGTTGGCCGAGTCATCCAATAAGACTTTGCTAAGAATTCTGAAAAAGACCATAAGTGAGAATTAGAAGAACTGGGACTCATAGCTCAAGTTTGCACTTCGGGAAAATCACATTACTAGTAAAATATCCATCAGCAGGTCTCCCTATGAACTAATGTATGGATGAGTAGTGGTGTTACCCATTCAACTCTCTTTACCCATGGCCAGGTTTCTACAAGACAGTGAGGAAGAACCAAATGATCTCATCAGGATAATGAATCAAATTGTAGAACTAGATGAAACACAAGCTCAGGTAAAAATCAGGTTGGCCATCTATCAGGAGAAAATGAAGTGTCTTTTCAACCAACGAGTAAGGGATAGGGAAATACAAGAAAGAGACTTGGTGCTGAGGTGAGACATTAGAGGGGTGGACAAAGGTAAACATGGAAATTTTGACCCACTTTGGTTCAGACCTTTCAAGCTGGTTGAATTCAAGGGCAACAACACTTTCATATTGGAAAATATGGAAGGAGACCTGATTGAAATGCCCGTGAATGGGAAATTCCTCAAGACCTACTTTCAGTTTTTGACAGTGGCCGCAAGGCCCATTGTATATATCCTCCACTCTATATGTATTTCATCTTTTAGTTTTGCATGCATTTTTGTTTTAACTCTTTCTCGGAGTACTTGAAGCTTTCTAAGATGCCTCAAGTATTTTAATAAATACACAAGTAGGTAGTCTGTGATTTTCTCGACACCCTCGAGAGAGAGCGTGTCGTCCCCAAGTGGAGAAAATGTTGGCTTGTGACCTCACTGATAAAAGAAAAAGAGATGCTACATAAACAAAAAATGTAGGCCAAGAGGATGGGGAACAACAAGGTTCATAGTGGGGGCTTTCAAATAATGAGCGCAGTGATACCATACCAATCACTCACTAAGGCAGTGCCCACAGTTCCGTGGTGGAACCATGAGCCAAGTATTGGCACCCGATAACCATTCAATCGACATAAAAATTGGAATAAGGTGACCACAACCGACCCCTCTGAGGATGTGACGTCATCCCTACTTTGGTCCAATCAGAATGGTTCTGTGGGGGTAAGGATAAGGGGCATAGGCCTCTGTTCACTCCTTCAAAGATCGAAAGGGCCCACCATAGCTAAACTATTAGTGCAGGTATATTTTTAATGTAAGGTAAGTTTAGAAGGCGGTATGAAGGTCGATAATTTCCTTGTTCGACACATGGCCCCCACCTACCAGGCTGCTGTCAACTAACCACCTAGTGCCACGTGTCTCACTCTTGACGTCAGCCCTAAAAGCGTCACCCCACCTTGATAAATAGTAAAACCGTGTTTTCCATACTGTGTTTTACTCTTGACTCTGTAATTCTACTGGTTAGTTACCAGTATTCTGCTCTATTAGGAAGGTTAAAACTTGAGCACTAGCTTATTTTCACTCTCGCCTCGTTTTCCCTTGCTATCTCACTATATTTCAGGTATTTGATCATGTCCCTTTTGCTATTTCCCTTTTACTTTTATTTCAAATTATCATGGAAAAAATGAAACGCTCCACGCCCGAAACCCTGCAAGCTCACGAGGTCAGGACTACTACTAGACCCGAACCCCTCACTAATTCTCACGCCCAAATATTTGACTCAGTCTATCCCTTCAATGTAGCCTGTAGTAAAGCCAATCTCTTCGACTTTTGGTGAAGGGGTGAGGATATATTTATGGTTGTCGAGTCAGGTCTATATTATCAAATTTCCCCGACGACACATCTGTTCCTAGAGTTTATTGTCCGGCTTGGGGAGTCCTACATAGAGCATAAGGACATCTTCCTTTCCACTCGAGGCACCAATATCCTTGAGATTACCCCCCAACTCATAATAAAATCCCTATTTTATCCCCCCTCTTAGGACTGTGTCGAGTTCTCTGAAGTCACTCTCTCTTGTTGTTTCTAAAATCAACCCTTGGAAAAACAAAGTGGTTTTCTTGGCCTTATCTCTAACTCATGCATATTATCATTTCCTCACATAGATTTGATTCCACTGTCATCATTCTGTAGCACCATACAACCTATTCTAGCAGTCATCTTAGGAAAATTAGGGCTTGAGGATGATGAACTGGTGACTAAGCAGGTGTAGGTTTCTTACGGCTCATGATGCAGGCATAGATTCTTTTGGATATCCCATCCTTTCTAGCCTTAGATATCAAGGCTTAGTTCCAAGATATTTCTTCCTTATGTTCTTTTAAATATTTCTCCCTCATTTTCTACCTATTGTTATTTGAGCACGCAGATAAGTTTGAAGGTCTAGGCCTAAAAAGGTTCTCTAGGAGAAATTCCCAACCCAAATCTATTTTCGAGTGGACTCTGAAAGTTTTCCAACAACCAGAGGGGAAGGGGTATGTAAAATTTGTTAACGATTTCATGACCATAGCCTATGCCATCATACACGAGAGCCCCCCACCCAGAATGTTTCCTGAGCAAGAATATTAGCTCCAGTTCAGTGACACGGATTGCACAAGAGATTGCTACATGTTCGAAGACCACATCGAGATCAGGGTCTACGGTGACAAAGTACCCCCTTATCACCTTCCAATGTTCAAGTCGATGAGTATCTTTTCCCTTGAGTTCATCTGCCAAGTCTTAAGTGCTGACCAAATCCACTTCGTGCTCGCTAAAAGGAGGCACATATTCAAACAACCAAACTCTATAGGCCCTTTCAAAATTAATTCAAGGCATGCCCTCTCCACTGTGGAAAGGATGTTGCGAGAGATGAATTTCTCTCATGGAGATGTCTAGCACTATGATCCTAAGGGGTTCCTCAGAAACAAGAAGAAGAAGATTAAATCTACAGCATATGGACATGAACCTAGGCCTTCCATTGAATGGAAAACTAACTTTGATACATGGCCTTTTGATACATATATGGAGTCAAAATCCTTAGTTGCTGAAGGAAAAGGAGATAATGTGCCCATTGAGGCAGAAGGGAAGGAACAAGGGGACCCCTTGGGAAGTCAAGAGTCCATGAATTTTGATGAGGAAACTCACCCTAGTAAAAAGAAGAGAACTAAAGGACTAGATGAACTAGAGGCTGAGTTATTTGATGATAAGGTCCCCATACACAGGAGTCCTGACAAAGAGAAGCCAAGCTTTTTAATCTCCTTTTATTCTGCCTCGTCTTTAGCCCCCTTCGGGCTTTCATAGGTGGTCACATTGGGCATATATGATGCAAGGGATGAGATTGAGACTAGAAACAAGCTCCCAAGAGAAAGGTTGAGGGTCTAACTTTCTCAGTTTGTGGATTAAAACCATAATAGGCTTTCCTCAGTTCTAGATATGGATAAAAAGCAGCTCATATTGGCCATCTAGCAGTCAGCCTTACATCCATCACCTTCGGGGTCTCAATATAGAGCTCTAGAAATAATTCTGAATCTGGGAAATATTCCCCTGATGGATAAGCTGGATCTACATGAGTGTATCGAGGACATGTTACGGATTGAGGTGGTGAAGCATACAGTTTCCCTACAGAGGCTCGAAAGGAAGCTGAAGCAAATGAAGGAAAACGAACAAAGAGAAAGGGTTAGTGCTAAGGCTCTCGCTACTCAGATGGAGAAAACCAGAAAAATGATAAGAGGAAAGGGGATTGATACCAATGCAACATTACAAGCCCTTCTTACCAAATCATATTTGGAGGTATAAGAGTTGAGGAGAAATTTGAATATTCCTCATTATGAACATATTCAGACTGATGAACTTGTCTAGGTAGAAATGGAAAAGACGGTTCTCACTAATTCCCTTGCTCAAAAGGAGGAAGAAAATTCTCAAAATGATAAAGATATTGCTGGACTTAAGGAGAGGTTGTCGGAGTATAAAATTAAGTGGGATGGGCATACATGCATGGTTCCTTTATCAAGAGATCCACATACTGCCCCAGAGAAACTCAACAAGGCCCTGGCCGATCTAAGAATGTCGAAAGGCAAGATCTGCTCCATTCACTGGCTCTTAGACGAGGCCCAAGCCGCGTAGGCAGAAAATCAAAAGATGATTTCATCCCTACAGAAAGAGGTTAAGAATATTTGCAAGGAAGCCCAGGGGCATGAAAATTCTATCAAAGATTTGAAATCCAAATTAAAAGTCAAAATGTCATTGATAGAAGCAAGACGACTGGTTTGGGGGGAGATCATAGCATAGATCAAGCAACATTGGGAGCTCCTCATATTGACCAATGACAAGAAGTTTGATATTCATGATTATAAGGCAAAATTGGAGGTTGGTCACAGAGAAGGAGAACAAAAGGTAGAAACGACAAGGAAATATGTCAGATACCTCAACGAGCTTTCATCTGAAGAATTGAGCTCCCAGGGAGTGGTCGACCATTTCAGAACTGTTATGGAGGTTAGTAAGGTGATTGAGAAAGAAAAAGAATGTGTAAACATGTGGGGTTTTTAGCACTAGTTTCAAAGGGAGTGGAAAAATTGGATCAAGAATGGCTTAAGTTGGTAGAATTTGGCCTCCTGCCATGCTGGGATCCACAGTCGGGTTCACTATTTCCCCTAACGGCCTATGATTAGAAAATGTCAGAGATCATGTGCAGGGAAGACAAAACACTGGAGAAAACCTCCCGGCTAAAAGCAGAGACCCTAGTAGCGGTGTTGCATAAGGAATTCTTCCTTCCTACTTATGTCAAGAAATTCTTCGTTGTCCACGTGGATTATATAGAACTTACGCAATTACAGTCTATGTTTGAGACCTACACCACAACACAGCTACCCAGGCCATTTTTTTGGAAAAAGTGTGATGAATAAGTGGATCATCTAGTTTCCTCTACTTCACAGCAACTTCCACCTCCACCACCTCGTCAACATGGCTCCTCCACATCTTCGATCCGATCACATAGAACAAAAGGCTCGGGCACTCCCCACCGTACTGGATAATTTACATTATGATTAGGTCCATGCAGCCTTTGTTTATTTTTTATTTCAATTTCCATGTAATGTAAAATCGACTGAAATATTGATTTCACCCCACGCACTCTCTTTTTTTTCATGTTTCTGTTATGTTCTTGTTATATTCTGTGTCAAACCATACTATGTCGGATGAGATGCTGTTACGCCTTATCATTTTTTATTTATATAGAAAATTGTAATATCAGGAGGGAATATTTTGTCTGAAGAAATATCTGGTCACGCTGTCCATGTAAAAAACTATAAAGGGCCAAATCACGAACTAACAAAAAGTTCTGAATTCTCTGAAAGTTGAAAGTGTATAGTCTTCATAACACATTTTGTAGTTTTGAGAATTTCTCTGAATGTATATCTAAAGAGCCATTTTGAAGGGATAATATAATGAATTTTGTTGTGATAATGGATTCCTACCGGGCTTATGACTATTATTTATGTCTATGTTATGTTTGATTTCGATTATTGTTTCATTGTTTCATATTTTCTGTCTTGTTATCATGCTTTTGGAATGCGGTTGTTGTATAGATTATTTATGAATTTATCGATGAAAAATACTCATATAATGGTCTATAATATCACCTTAATCAGTCTCGATGCATGATTTATGTTTCGAGTTCTTCCTTTTCACCATTTTCCTCTTAATTCACTAAAGGGTGGATTCTTATATTTTGTAAGCCCGCCTCACTCTGACTTACCATTATAATCCCCCACGGTATCCGCTATGATTAACCTTAAATATTGTTCATAGGTTTCACATCCGGCCCTTTTTGTAGTAAACTAAATTTCATAATAGCCCCAGGCCCATTCTGAGTAAGCCTATCTTTCTACAATCAAAGTTCACATATATTACTCTGCTCTCTTTGTGATCCAGAAAAAAAAATAAGCAGTCCTATCTAGTTAATGTCTAGGAGGTCCTTGTCAAAGGAAACATGAGGAGAACCTAGATTACCTCCTACTCTAAGATGTCCTAGGCACTAGTCTTCTGCAACTCAAGGCTATCTCTAGGAGTGACAACATGACCAGTTTTAGCTAAAGATAAATTCAAGCACTCCTAACACCATTACTTGAGACAAAACCATGTGTTTCGAAAGAGTTGCGGCTTGAAGAATTGGATGGCCCGTGTGGGAATTTTTCGTTATGTCTCCACAATTCTAATCAAAGGTCGGGGATGAGGATGAGAGCCCAACAAAAGTATTGGAGAAAAAAGCCAACACTGAGTTTGTAGAGGGATGGATTGTGGAAATGTTGTGAAACTAGCTCCAAAAATAGAATAAAAGAGATATCAACGCCTTAGAAATAAGCCACTTCGAGGGGGCAACCTCCAATACATTACATGAATGAACAATTATTAGATCATACAAATTAAAAAACCTCCTTTCTATATATAGGAGTCCATGGGGCCATAATGTAATCCTAGTGGGCCAAAATGTAATCTTAGCTGACCTAACAATAATAATTTAAGGGCACAATAATAAAAATATGGGGGTTACAGGGGTACAATAATAACAATAAGGGGGTTACACTAACAACAATAAGGGACTATACTAGTAATATAGGGACTTATCATGCCCCTCTCCTTCAAAAAAGTGTTGTCCTCAATGTTTGAGTAGCTCTGGGTGCTTCTGTATAAAATTCTCATCGACCCATGTAGAATCTTTAGTGGGTAAGTTCTTCCACTTGATGAGATACTCTAAAATTGATCGATTCCGTAGCTGTTGAGTTCTTGTTGCCGTGACCGCTTTAGGTTCAAATATGATTTTTCCTTCCTCATCAAGTTCTAGCAATATTGTTTGAACTGGAAGTTTTTCACCTATAACCTTCTTTAAGTGTGAAACATGGAAAACTAGATGCACTCGTGAAGAAGTAGGAAGCTCCAATTTGTATGCCATAGTACTAATATTTTGCAACACCTTATAAGGACCATAGTAATTTAGTGATAATTTATTATCCTTCTTAGCTTGCTTGAGGAACATTTGTTTGTATGGTTTTATCCGTAAAGATAGCCAGTCTCCTACATAAAAACTTCTCTCACTGCGATGTTGATCTGCCTGTTGTTTCATTCGATTTTGTGCCAAATTCAGGTTATCCTTTAAGAGTTGGAGAACTTCTTGTTGATGCTCGATGTGATCTTCCACTGCTTGAACCTTCGAATTTTATCTTAAATATGATGTGATGGATGGTGGATGATATCCATAAAGTGCCATAAATGGGGTCATTTTTGCTGCAGTATGGAAGGAAGTGTTATACCACCATTCAGTAAGAGGTAACCACTTGACCCATTGTGTTTGTTTATCAGATACAAAACAATGAAGATATCCTTCCAAACATTTATTTACTATCTCAGTTTGACCATCAGATTGAGGATGATAAGATGAGCTATGAGTTAATTGAGTACCCAAACAAGAAAATAACTCAGTCCAAAAATTTCCAGTAAAAATGGGATCTCTGTCGCTCACAATAACCCTTGGGCTTCCATGTAGCTTTTGAATTCTGTCCATAAATGTAGTAGCAACTGTACTTTCTTTAAATGGATGAGATAATGCACAAAAGTGTGCATACTTATTAAGTCTATCAACTACCACCATGATGACACTCTTTCCTTCGGACTTAGGTAAACCTGTGATAAAATCCATTGAAATCTCCTCCCAACGTTGACTTGGAATGGATAAAGGTTGTAGAAGTCTTGGGGTCTTAATTGTTTCCACTTTATTCTGCTGGCAAACCAAACATTCCGCCACAAACTTTCGAATATCAGATTTAAGGCCATCCCAAAAAAATTCTTTCTTCACCCGGTGGTAAGTTTTTAAAAATCCTGAGTGTCCTCCTAAAAGAGAAGTGTGCAATTCCAGAAGAATCTTTTGTTTTAGTTGGGAATTCTTACAAAGATATAAGCGATCTTTGTACCATAAGGAATCATTTTTCCAACTAAATGTATCAGATGTACTAGGATCTTGCTGCAACGTTTGAATGAGTGTCCATACATCTTTGTCCTTCTTCCATTCATCTCTTGCTTCGGTTATCCAATCTGGTTGGATAATAGAAATGGCACAAAGCAATGCTTCCACCTCTTCATTCTTTCTTGAGAGTGCATCTGCAACAACATTAAGCTTCCCCTTTTTGTAGATTATTTCAAAGTCATAACCCAACATCTTTGTGACCCATTTTTGTTGCTCTTCTGAAGATAGTCTTTGTTCCAAAAAGTGTTTAAGACTATCATGATTAGTTTTTACCTTGAAGTGTCTTCCCATTAGGTAAGTTCTCCATTTCTTTAGTGCATGCAGTATTGCTAACATTTCCTTCTCATAAATAGGTTTCTGTAAATACTTTCCACAATAAAGGTTTTTGTGAAGTCTGGCGTAACTAAGACCGGTGCTAGGCACATTTCCTCTTTAAGATATTCAAAGGCCTTAGTTGCTTCAGGAGTCCATGAAAATGCATCTTTCTTCAATAATGTTGTTAGAGGTGCTGCTATTCTCCCATAATTCTTATCAAACTTGCGATAATACCCTGTTAACCCGAGAAATCCTCGCAACTGCTTTATGGTTGTGGGGACTTTCCATTCCTTAATGGCTTTAATTTTGTTAGGGTCTACTTTAACACCCTCGTGAGATACAATATGACCCGGATATTCCACCTCTTGTACTCCAAAGAAACATTTGGATTTTTTTGCATATAATTGTTTCTCCTGCAATAGTTTGAGCACCCTGTCAACATGTTCAACATGATCCTTCCAAGACCTGCTGTAGATTAGTATATCATCAAATAATACTAGCACAAATTTTCTAAGGAAGGGTTTGAAAATGGAATTCATCAACCCTTGAAATGTAGAAGGTGCATTGGTAAGGCCAAAAGGCATGACCAAAAATTCATAATGACCCTCATGAATTCGAAACGCTGTTTTTGGAATATCTTCAGTCTTCATTCTAATTTGATGATATCCTGAACGAAGATCCAACTTGGTAAAATAAATTGCTCCATGTAATTCATCCAATAATTAATCAATCACAGGAATGGGAAATTTGTCTTTAATGGTGAGCTTATTGAGCTCCCTATAATCCGGACACATTCGCCATGATCCATCCTTCTTGTGTACCAACACTACAGGAGGAGAGAAAGAACTTTGACTGGGTTGAATTATACCCGCCTCTAACATTTCTGCAATCATACGTTCAATTTCGCTCTTTTGGAAGTAAGGATATCTATAAGGCCTGATGTTTGGAGGAACACTTCCTGGAATCAAATGAATAGCATGATCATGATCACGAATAGGTGGGATTCCTTTGGGAGTTTCAAACACCTTGTAATGATTGTCCAAGACTTGTTGGAGATCTGCAGAAATAGATGATTTTGATGTTGGAACTTCTAGTGAGCATAATTGTGCAATTGCGCCTCGTTGTTCTTTCTTTAGAAGCTTTGTCATGACATTAGAGCTTATTATCCTTCCTGGCTTCCCCGCAATACCCCGTAATTCGACTTCCTTTCCTTCTGAAAAAAATTTCAAGAAAATTTCTTGAAAATTAAAAGATACCGTCCCCAAAGATTGTAACCATTGTACTCCTAGTACAACATCGTCACCTCCCATAGGAATGGAAAGCATTGGACTAGTCAACACATATTCCCCCATGGTTAGCTTGATATTATGGCATTTTCCAGAGCAATTTATAGTTCCTCCATTTGCAACCATCACTTGACATTCTGGTGCTGGGTATAGGAAACAATTTAATTCCTTGGCTACCTTGCAATGAATAAAATTATGGGTGCTACCTGAATCAATCAACACTATTACCTTTTTATTCTTGATATGTCCTTCTATCTTGAGAGTTTGAGGAGTGGTAATTCCTGCCAGTGCATTACACGATATGGTCGGATTCATTTCTTCCTCTTCTAGGGGTGGTTTCTGGTGTATATCCTCTTCTTGTTCATTTTCTTCTTCTTCTTCACAATCTATGTAAAATAATTTCTTCTCAGCACACTTATGACCTTTAGTGTATTTGCTATCACAACTATAGCAAAGGCCTTTTTCTCTTTTTTCTTCCAATTGTTGTGGTGTCAACCTTGTAGGTTGTGGAAATCTAGGCGTAGCAACACTTCCTTCTTTATAGAAGTGAGTGGTAGGCTTCCTTGTCGCCATAATTTTACATTCAATTTTTCTTGCCAACCTGAATGCCTTCTCCAATGAATCAGGTTCCAAAACGCGAACTTCATGTTGGATGCTATCCTTTAAAGTACCTATGAAGAGATCAATCCTGTGTTCCTCTGGAATATCAGTTACCCTTATATTCAATTTTTGGAAGTCCTCAATGTGCTCCCCACTAAACCCTTTTGTTTGAGATTTATCAATTGGCTAAAGAAGGTGTTGCTCTTTGTATCCTCATAATGTGCTATCATTTCCTCCGTAAAAATTGACCAAGTGACAATTTTTTTACGGGAGCAAAGCCATTGATACCATACAAATGTATTTTGCTCTAAATGTAAAGTTGCAATGCATACCTTTTGTGTGTTTTGCACATTATGGAGATCAAAATATTGCTCCATTTGTAGTATCCATGTTACAGGATCCTTTCCATCAAACTTCCTCATATCCATTTTTGGAATATGGTGGTTCTTCCAGCCAACATTAGAGTTTATGAAGTCACGATTAACATTTATTTTGTTCTCATCATAAGTTTCCTCTACTATCTTTTCACCATTAGGAAACATTTCTTGTATCAAATTTGTCAAACCTTCCATGTCTGATTTTAGATCATTCTTCATGTTTTCCATGTTGTCTTTCATTTTTCATCGATCTTAGCGTCCATGTCATCCATCTTAGATTCCACACCATCTATCTTATATTCCATGCCATCTATCTTAGGTTCCATGCCTTTATTCAAACCATACATCTTCGCTTCCATGCCTTTCTTCAAAACATCCATTTCATTTTTTGTTGCTCTTTGCGAGAGCGAAATTTGGTGCACTTTCTCTTGTAGTTTTGATAGATCATGTTGCAATTCTTCATCTTCATGAGTCATAATAGAGCCTTCTGAAGGCTTAATGGGTGTTGAATTATTTTTACGGGGCGTTTTTTTTTAACCCAATACTGATATATATTCTACAATATGCCCTTGGAATCAATTCAAATTGATTCTTCAAACAAGACTTATGCAATTTGTAAAAACAAATACACACCTTTTTCTTGCTTTTGAGGAGCTCGATATTGAAATTGGATTATCTTTGTGATTGAGGCTCTTCAATATCTGAAATTGAGCACTGAGGTAGACTTATAAATTATCTTTCGAATGGCATAGGTTTGACTTGATTTGGATTCTCCAAGGCAAAGTTATTTCCAATCTCCCACAATGACCTAATTATGGATTGGTTCCATAGAGCGAACTTGTACGACTTGCCATGTGTCACTGTTTCATCTTTTAGCTTTGAATTTATAGAAAAGAAACTACAGTTCATGTACTTGCGATCACTTTTTACAGCACTCCAATCCGATGCTCAGAGAGAGAGTTATGAAGACTTTCCCACGATCACCTCTTTGAGATGAAAATCAGGAGCCTGAAAAAGCATTACCTTCCACAGATCATATCTCCGAAAATATTAGAACCAAGATCTAAAATTTTGCGACAAGTTTCCTCAGGATTTCAACTTCGCGCCCTAAAATTTTTAGATTCTGAACCTTCGTAGAACAAAAGTTATAGCGAAAATTCCACGATGACCTATTTAGGAGCCTGAAAAACGACCTAACTTCCACAGATCATATCTCCGAAAATGTTGCGAACCAAGCTCTGAAATTTTTTTACGATGTTCCTCAGGATTTCAGCTTCGCACCCTAAAAATTTCAACTACTTAAACTTCGTAGAAAAAAAAGTTATAGCAAAAAATGCCACGATGACCTATTTGGAGCAAAGAAACCTTAGAATCCAAAGCTCTAATACCAAATGTTGTGAAACCAGCTCCAAAAATAGAAGAAAAGAGATATCAAAGCCTTAGAAATAAGCCACTTCGAGGGGGAAACCTCCAATACATTACATGAATGAACAATTCTTGGATCATACAAATTACAAAACCTCCTTTCTATATATAGGAGTCCATGGAGCCATAATGTAATCCTAGTGGGCCACAATGTAATCCTAGCTGACCTAACAATAATAATTTAAGGGCATAATAATAACAATATGGGGGTTACAGGGGTAAAATAATAACAATAAGGGGGTTACACTAGCAACAATAAGGGACTATACTAGTAATATAGGGACCTATCAGGAAATGGGGACCATCCTGAGGTGGAGGAAACAAGAACATTTAGAGCCTGATCCTCGTTGATAATAGGGGTTAGAGTGGAAGTATGGGAGGAAGAGATAAATTATGGATCAGAACCAAGTAGAGCAGAGCTCATTCAGGAGTGGGGTGGAATTGTGACTAATTCGGGACATACTAGAGGGTGATGGAACCTTTACACCCATACTTTGATGCTATATTGGCGTATGCAGATGCTGATAGTTAAGGTTATGGTAGCGGAACCAAAAGACCCAGGGCAATCTCAAGGAGAAATAGATTTTCTCCAACTAGACATTCAACAAATGAAATTTGTTTTGAGTGAGGTGGTACGGTGTCTAAAAATAATAGAGAATCATATTCCTTACATCCCTCCATCAACTCAGTAGGGATCCACAACAAATGATCCATCCTCAGTGGATTCATTTGATTATTAGCAATCTTTATTATCAGTTTGAAGCCTTCTGGATTTTTTTAATTAATGTTAGAGGTCGGCAGGACATTATAATGTTTTTAATCTTTTTAGACTTGATCATATCCTTTAAATTTTGGTCAGGATATGACTCCACCAGATGGTCAACAGATCTAGTTTCCCTTGGCCAAGTTGAGACCATCTGGTTCTTTTTTTGAACTTGCATGTACAATGTGCCTTTTGAAAAGAAATAGAAGGATTCAATATCAATTTAGAAAAAAATGATTAATAATAAATTATTAAAATTTCTATATGATCATTATGTTAAATGTTAAATTATTAAAATTGCTATATAATATCTATATTAAACATTTAAATTATTGTTTTGAAAGATATGTTTTACAATTTAATATAAACTATATGTATAATTACATCCAATTTAATTGAAACTTGTCTCTTTTAAAATAAAATACAATATTTACTAAATAAAAAATAATGAACTAAAATAAGAAATGAAAATAATTATACATATTTGATAAATTTTAATTAAATAATTATAAAATATTAATAATTTCACCTTTGTAAGAGAAATATGTATTCTTTTTTAAATAAAAATAGAATGTTTATTAAATTAAAAAAGTCTATTATGATAAAAGACAAAAATAAATATACATATTTGATTAATTTTAATTAAAAAGATTATAAAACATCAATAATCGTTGGGTCATTGTTCGATTGGTTGTTGATTGAAGATGTGTAATTCCTTATGTGCTTAAAATATGGTTCACATATTAAGTAACATGATTTTATATTGAAAAGATAAAGTAATTAAAAGTAAAAAAAATCTTTTATTCTTTCTCTTTAACACTTATATCATGGTGTGTTGCTCAATTCATTTCAAGTAAATTCGTCTTAACATGAAATTAATCAACTGTGGAGAGGGATCAAATCTCATGAGGTGCAAATTTTTCTTCAAATTTTTCACTTTAAAATAGGTTTGCACCTCAATATATTTGATCCATCTTTAAACTTGATAGATCCTAGGTTAAAATGGATCTTCTATTAATTTCATATAAATAAAGTTGATAAACTATTATCTAGCTTCTTGAAAGTCTTGTAATCTTTTTATTTTTGATCTTATTTGACTATCAATTTATAATATCTTCAATTGATGATGATATATTTTTATTATGTTGAGCCCTAGAGATGTGTAATTCCTTCTATGCTCATATTGGAGTTAATAAGTGTCCATTTTGAAATAAAAATAAAATATTCATTAAATTAAACACAAACTAAACTAAATATATGTATTTGGTTAGTTTTAATTAAAACAATTATAAAACATTAATAATATCATTTAATTTTAATTAAAAGCATTATATAACACCAAAAATATCACTATTACTAAGGTCTCTTGATCCATTGTTGATATTTCAACCCAATATGAAGAAGATGTGTAATTATTTTCGTGCTTAAGATAGAGATGAAATGCAATATTTCAAAAAAAAATATCAATATAAACAAATATTTCACTCTCAACCATAAGTAAAATATTTACATATATCCATATTAATTAACATAATTATATATCAACTCTATATAAAGAGATAAAATAAAATAATTGAAAGGTATTAGTGTGTTGAAAGATACAAATGTTTTTTTTTGTGTTGTCTCTATATTTATTTGCATGCACCCTAACCTCATGATGTGGGGGTCAGGGGATAAAACATTAAAAATAGTTTTTTAATGTTTTTTCATATTATTCGCCCCCACCCTCATCTTCATATTTATTTTACTTTAAAAAAATATTTCAGTGTCAATAATAAACAACATAATTTATATTAAATTTAAAATATAGATAAAGTGAAAAAAAAAGAGTTTGTATTTTCACCTCCAAGAATATGAGTGTGAGGAAGCTCACAAGAATAGCTAAATTGGCTATCACCGTGATAGTGAAGTGTCATGTACCATGATATTACAGTTCAATTCCCTAGGGTTTGTTGATGATCGAACATTGGGAGTGGCATTGTTCACCTAGGGGTTATAGCGGTTCAGCTAAGGGTTATAGTGATAGAAGTCGTAATGAATCCATGTCACTAGAGTATGAGTCCAACCTGTTTACCGATTCTTCTTAAAAAAAATAAGTATGTCAAAGACACACGCACACACACACAGATAATATTTTAATTCTTGTGGTTAGATCTGCATCCGAAATTCAAGTGGTTAGGCCCATATTTGGTTGATAATTGTAGATTATGGTGGAAAGAAAAATAAGTAGAAATGTATGCCAACCTACCATGTCTACTAAGATATGATGTTTGGTGGGTCGGGAATCAAAGTATTTTCCAAGAAAAATCTATCCCTCTGGATTTGTGTGTTGCCAAGATCATTGTAATGGCTCAAGAATACAATTCAAATCCAGAGCAACATTGTCCCAAATTCCATTCATGCCTATTTTAGATTTAGAATGTCCATGTGGGTTCACTATTGGGGCCATCCAAGGCCACCCTCCTAGTTTTAGGGTGGGAGCGATCTTATATTTATCTCATGTTCACTTTATTAAATGCATATATGCGCCGAAAAAAGGTTGGAATAACAGAGAAATTTTTTTGGCCTTATGCGTACTCTTGAAGATGGAAAAGGAAAGAGTAATATCATGAATATAAGTATTGGGGACCCAAAATCGATAATATACTGGGAAAATCACAAGGCATAGGTAAAATTTTCGGTTTGGAGTCTCTATTAGCTACTAAGAATCCAACTCCTTTGAGCACATAGTCCTTGATCATATTATTTATTATTTGAATAAAAAGTATGACTCTCTGTCAAAAGAAGTGGTAGAGCTACTAAGTGGCTCCATTAACTATCATGTTATGATGGATGGGGAGGATGTAGAGTCAATGGGGAGAAATAATTATATCTAATCTATAAAGTCTTATTAGTTTTGTTGTTTGAGAAAGATGACCAAGCTAAATCTAACCAACACTTTTAATACCTAAGAACCTCAACATCTTGTCGGGTTAGATATCAGTGGGATGTATTAAATTTTGTGTCATCCACTTCGGATAGTATCCTTCTCACTTGACGGGTGAGATTTATCAATTTGTGTGTCTTGTAGATGATTCATTGGTTCACTTTTTTCCCTTGAGTTTTTATTTCTTTGATATAACATCAATATGGATTGGTTGGGTGGTTAGCCATGAATATTATTGCCTCCAATACCCCATTGGATCAGTATATTTCATCATTTAACTCTGTGGTGACCAATGGGCCTAAGTTCCAAAAATTCCCCCTTCTCGATTCATCAAGAAGTTGGATGATATTTCAAAGGTGGAAGTTTTTTCTCCCCATGGCAGGCTAGAGCCCTCCAACTTGCTGAAATGGTTCTTGTGTGATATTTTATGGGCTTGTGGCCATCCCCTTGATCTGTTAGGCTATGGATCAAAGAAAATTGGAAACCATTAATCAAAGGGGAGATCTGTTTCTCCTTTTATGGAAAATAAATTTTCACATTCTTCTTTGAAAATAAATGTAATCACGATTTGATATTCCAGAGTGGGCCAAATTTAATGGGAGCCCAAGGGATTTATTTGGATCGTTGGAGTGCTAACTTTAACCCTAAATGTGATGTTCCTTTTTCAATCCTAGTCTAGGTTAAGCTCCCTTTTCTTCCTCTTCATTGTTGGAATGATGTCACCTTGAGGAGTATTGGTAACACCTTGGGGAGATATATAGATTGATCAGATTCACATGAGAGCCTCTTATCTTGTGCTCAAATTTGTGTAGAGATTGATCTCGATAAGGGGTTCCATATGAAAATTAATATCATGTTGGATAGTTGGTCCCATATCTAGTAAGTTGAATATGACCAATGCCCTTTCAAATGTAAGGCATGTTACTAATACAATCATTTTTCTATAAATTTATCTAAAAAGCCAGAATAACAAGAAAAAAAAGGTGGAATGTGAGAATAGTGGAAGAAAAAAAAGAATATATGAGGATATAATAGAAAACATCCCACAACTAACAAACAAAAAGAGTAATAAAGTGTGAAAGGAAAAGGACCCACCTCTCCAAAAACTAAAGCCATGGGAAGTGGGGAAGGGTTGAACAAATATGCTAGCAAATATGGAAATTTGAATAGGTATTGAGATCTAACTATAGTAGAAGAGGAAGGAGAAATACCACAACAAGGTCCACTAATTTGGAATAACAAATAGATCAAACTCCATCTCAAGATCCAATAAGAGGACTAAGGGAGGAATGAAGACCTAACATTGAACAAGTGATGAATCTAGTGGACATATTAGAGGAAGAATATGAATTCCTCTCCCCAAGGGAGGGAAATGTAGTGCTTTCATTTTCGAGATCAATTGATGAAACAATTGAAGAAAAAAAGATAAAAGAGATAGAGTGCCACTCTTGAAGATTAGGTAGCAAAACAAACTAGGAAGTCTGAATTGAAAAGACAAAAAAAGAGAAAGAAATTGGTTATAAATTTACCATGCACGTCCAACAAGTAGAAATGGGAAATAAGGGTAGTAAATCACACTAGAAGTAAGTAATTATAGTTATCTCTTAGAACTGTAGGGGCCTAGGCTCTAAAAAAGAATGGAAGAAGTAGGTTTTTTAATAAAAAATTAAAAGCCCTTAGTAGCGCTACTCGAGGAGACAAAAATGGAGGGGAAAGAGTTCCTCTCAAGGAAACACAAGTTATGTAATGGAAGTAGGAGTGTCTTTGTCAGCACTCGTGGGGCCTCGAGCACTGTATGTACTCTGCAGAATCCTCATCATCTTCAACTTATAAACTCCATCAGGTTGACACACTAGATCACAACCTCCTTTTTGAACCTCTCTTTCAATCAGGTATGTGTTATCATCAATGTATACATGCCTATTTACTTTAGAGAAAATAAAGAATGTTGGACCTCCCTTCTTGGCCTCAAAGAAATAAGTTTTGGAACTCTCAACATATTTGGGGGTAATATTAAAACCACCTTACACACTTGGAAGAAAAAACGAGGCTCCCCCATTAGAGACCCATTTCAAGACCACCTGGAAGATTTCATTAGTCATTTTAAATTAATGGATATCAATCCCTACAACCTTCGATATAATTGGAATAATATAATATTTGGACAAGGCCACATCGTTGTGCATTTGGATCATTTTCTAATTTCAAATGTATTCCTTTTACTCCACTCTTCTATTCTCCCTTGCAATGGGTCTGATCACTACCCTATCAAGTTGGATCTATTTCCTCCAACCAACTATGGGCCAATCCCCTTTAGATTTCTCTCCTTATCGATCTCGACCCTGAGATTTCATGAATTGGTCTCCTCATCACGACAATCCTGGGTTGACAGAAGTCTGATCTAGATTTGGGAGAGAAAGATAAAAAGGATCAAAGTGATTATTAAATCTCGAATTGTTGACTCTCATACTAAACAACATGCATAAATTCAATATCTATAGTAGAATATAGCGTAAATTCAATCTTCCATGGAATTTGAGCCGGATAAAAATGAAATACTGCTATAAGAAAAAAAAACCTTTGCGATATAACACCCCCTCTTGAAAGAAGAAGAGGAAAATTAGAGGCTGAAACCCTGTAGCATCTGGCTCCAAGCCCAGTGCTAGAAACACTAAATTTTTTCATAAGCAAGGAAATAATCAAGAAAGAAAAAAAAATATTCAAAAAAAAATTATAGCAGGGGCTTAAGTGGATGAATTTTTGTATATTAAAATGAAATTCGTAGCCCACTTTAGTAGCCTATACACCTATTTGAATCTCATGCAAAGGTGGTTGAGCATTATATGTTAGATCAAACCCTAAAGTTGATAATGAAAGACATGAACCACTAGCTCATAGCTCTGCCTAATGAAGAGGAAATAAGAAAAGTAGTCTTCTCATTTAGCCAGGATAAATCCCTTGGGTCAGGTGGGTTTTCTACTCACCTCTATCAACACTTTTGGGATATTATTAAAAGAGACCTCTATATAATTATAGGATACTCAGTAAAACAAAACTTCATAGGATGTGGCATTAACTCATCCTTTTTGGTGTTAATTTCAAAGGAATCCAATCCTTCCTCTTTTTCTCGACTCTAACCTATTTCCCTTTACAATGTCTCTTATAAAATCATATAAAATTTGTTGGTAGAAAGGCTTAAGAGAGTACTCCTAGAATTTATCTCCAAAAATCAAGGAGGGTTTGTTCCACCAAGAAAAATCATTGATAATATTATCCTAGTCCAAGAAGAAATAGACTCAAGTCAGAAATGGGGCGAAAAAAGAATGGTTATTAAACTCAATATGGTCAATTCTTTTGAATGTGTCAGGAAAAAATTTCTCTTCAAAGTAATACTAAAATTGGGTTTTGATCCCACATCTAATGGATCAATCTCTATATAGGGTCTCCCTGGATTTCTCTGTTAGTGAATGGAACAGTTACTAGCTTCTTCAAAGCTTCCTAGGGTCTTTAGTAAGGCTACATGTTATCCCCCTTATATTTAATCATGGTAGACACCCTTAACCACCGTTGGAAGCATGAATGTATATTTTTCCACCTTCCCAGACTTTTATATGAGAAAAAATATTAAAAGTTCAAATCATTCTTAGTTTTTAGATGATACAATCCTTCTTGGAGGAGCTTCCTTAGTTATTTCCAAATTATTTAAATAAGTCTTGGAAAAATTCCTCCTAGCCTCAAGAAGCTTGGTGAATTATGCAAAATCCCACATTTTCTCATGGACTATATTATATATTAGGAAAAATCAAATTAGTAAGATCTTTGGATTTAGTATTATGGAGAGATAGAAGGAATTCAAATATTTGGGCATCCCAATTTGTCTTAGATATAATTTTACTTTGGCCAGCAAAAATGTGCTTTCAAAAGTAAAAAGAAAGTTTGACTCATGGGGAGCCAAATGGTTAAATATGGTGGGGTAGATTGTCATCATAAAGGTTGTCATTTTTTTTGTATTCCTCTGTATCAATTTTGTACCCTTTTAGCTCCAAAATATATTATCCATTTTCTGGATAAATTTATTAGGAATTTTATTTACTAAGGCGGTAAAATTTCTACTAAATATTTCCATCTAGTCAACTGGGCTATATTTTGAGCTCCAAAATTACATGGGGAGTTGGGTATTCATGACCCCTCTCTAAAGAATCTAAATATAGGGGCTAAGTTGGCATGGAAATTAATGTCTCATCTAGAGACTTGGTGGGCCTAAGTCCTTATTGAAAAATACTCTTAGCAAGTATATGGAAGGAAAAAAGACCCAATACAACCTTCACATCAAGGATACTCTATTTGGAAGCTTATCTCGGTGGTGGAAACTGTCATTAATAAAAACCTCTGCTAGATGTCAGGGAAAATATCTCAAATTCACTCTAGACAAACTTGATTATGGATCACTCACCTATTCAGTATTTAATTATTTTATGCTCCTTCAGGAATTTATAAATAATGAAGGTTTGGTCACACTAGCTCACATATCCTTGTGGGATGATTCAATCTATTGGATTGGTTGTAAATTTGAAGAAATTCGAAACAATCTCACCCCCCTTGTGGAGAACTTGAGAGAAAATTTGATGGGATGTGCTCCTCTTAACAAGTTGGCTAAATATCACAAAACCATGTTTCAAGTGCCATATGAAAGGGGAATGCTGGTGGGATTTCACAATATATGGAGAGGTTTCTTGATATACATAATGGTATATTTAACATTATAAATTTGAAAACTTGTGGTGGAAGCACACGTAGAGATTTAATGACTTATAACAAAGGATCTAGTACATCGATGATGGGGACAAATATTTGTAAGTCCCATTCTCATGTAGTTTGGCCTTAATAGTATTTGGTGTTATATATATATATATATATATATATATATATATATATATATATATATATATATATATATATATATATATATATATATATAAAGTAATTAAACCTCCAAAAAATTAATCCAGGTGGATATCAGTGGCCACCCACCTCTTACACTAACCTAATGGTTCTCTATTTTCTTGGATTTTTTTTTTAACGTTTTTTTGGGTACCAAACTTCCAGGGTTGTTTTGAGGTGTGAAAAAATTATTTTGGAAATGTAGAGAGCTGAGGTTTACCATGACATGCCATGGGCCTATTTGAAATTTATAGTACTCAAATAGTTCATTCCAATGAGTTATTTTGTGCCCCAAATGGATATTGTATGAAAAATTTACGGCCCCAAGAAGTTGATGTACCAACTAACCACCTTGAGGCCCACAAACCTTTTCTTAATATTATAGGGTTAGGGTTGCAAACCTAATAGGTTCTCTCTTTACATTAAAATATCATTCTTTCAACCTCTTATAATATCTTTGTGAGTGTGCATAACCATCATCTCTCTCTCTTTAAAGATATCTTGCACCATTCTAGCTAGTTTGTGTTTTACATTATTCTTATATTTCATTTATTAATAGAATTTGGGAGCATATTATTGTGTTGTCGATTATATTTATATGTGTTTTTTTTTCATTTCCTTCATTTTATTTCATTCCTTGTACAACTCATATTAGTGCTATCAAATGAATATGTTCCTTGTTATTTGTCGATGCATTTTTTCAGCAAAGTCAGTGTATAGAGAGTTGGGTCTTGAGCTAGTTTCACTTGGGAACAATCACTTTTTCCAACCCAAATGACCTCCCATGAAAAAATAAAAGAGATATGATGGAGTAGGAGATCCTATCAAGTTTTTTCTCAAGGAAGAAGTTGTGCGACATAAGAATGAGATGACAAATAAATTTTCCTAGAACCTTCAATGATTTCAAATGGACCTTGTTGCACCTTCAACAAGGGGAAATTTGGATTTGCGAAACCATTAAAGGCACATTTAAAATTGATATCCCCCTATTTTAAGGCCAAATAGATGCATATGATTTGGAGAAATGGTTAAATATATTGGATTTCTATTACTATGTCCAAAAAGGTTTTGACAATGAAAATATAACCTTGTTATTCCTAAAGGTGCTTCCCCATGTCAAATATTGGTGGGAAAGTTACTGTGAGAGACAAAGATGAGTTTGAAATATTGAAGGTAAGACCCAATTGGGAATATTTTATTAATTCTGTTAAGGAGTATTTGTATCAAGGTGGGAAAACTTATGACAAGAGACAGTCCAAACGGTGCTAGAGTACACCAATATTTTCCATACCTTCCACTCAAAGTTGGATATCAAAGCCCCAAGTAACACCTAGCTATGAAGTATTTTTCTGAAAATGTGAAGTTGGGTTTTACATTTTTTTCCCATTTTTGAGAAAAAAATATCTTCTTATTCTTCTTCTTCTTCTTCTTCTTCTTCTTTTTTCTTCAACTTTCAGCAAGCCAAAACAATTTTTCTTTTTAGAATTTCATTTTACGATAAAAATAAAACTTGTCAGAAATTTTATTAGTTTTCTATTACTCATTTTTTGGAATATTTTTATTCACATTTGATATGTCAACTTAAAATTTCTTTGAGTGTGTGTTTTTTAAAAATCAAAGAATTCATAAAAAGTCATGGTCAAACGCGTTGGTGTTTTGTTTGAAAACTTTGTGTTTTTTAAGAAAAAAATGCGTTACAAAAATCTAGACAGAGTCTACTTCAGTATTGTTACAGTTATGAAACCAACTAATGCATATCATAATTACTATAATTTTTTGAACTGATCAAATATGAAAAAACTGCATATTTTGAGTATGTTTTAGCTCGCGTGAAGTTTCTCAACATATTAGTTATAAACAAAAAATCTAAAAACTACCCATTACAGACGATAGAACAATGTAATGCACCATAAATTTTTCAATTTTTTTTACAGTGCATTTTGGAAGATACAAAATTTTGATTTCACTGAATCATAATGATCTTCAGAGTTTTTTTGCACCCATTTTATTAAAAAATTAATTAAAATTAATAAATATTTATGGAATTCCATAAACGTTATATTTCTTGAAAGTATATTGAATTATGCAAATGCTTGTCTTGGTTTCGATAGTTAATTCATAAATTTTGATAGAGTTTAATCATTCTAAAGTTGAAGAAATGTGTTTAGAGTTGAGATGCTGTGTAGTTGTAGACATGTTATTTCAGCCAAAATTTTAAAATAGTTCAGCCGAATTATTTTTTTCCACTCCATCTCATTAATTCTAACAATAAAAAAATCTTGGCAAAACTTTTTCTTGCAAATTACATTTGGAAAATTCAATGAAAGCCCTTAAAAAAAACATTTTGTAGCTATATAAATAGCCAAAAACGAAATCATTATTTTCGTATATTTTCGCACATTTCTTCATTTGGGTTGATTTTGCAAAGGAATTATTTTGGGCTTAATTTTCGAAGGGCTCTTTTTAGGCTTAATTTTCAAAGGACATTTTTTGGAGGTATTTTTTAAAGCGACATTTTTTTAGAGGATTTTTGGGCTTAATTTTCAAAGGACATTTTTTGGAGGTATTTTTTTAAGTGACATTTTTTTAGAGTTTTTTTGGGCTTAATTTTCAAAAGACATTTTTTGGAGGTATTTTTTTAAGTGACATTTTTTTAGAGTTTTTTTGGGCTTAATTTTCAAAGGACATTTTTTGGAGGTATTTTTTAAAGTGACATTTTTTTAGAGGTTGGGCTTAATTTTCAATGAACATTTTTTGGAGGTAATTTTTAAAATGATATTTTTTTAGAGTTAGTGTTTTGGGTTGAAGTAAATATTTTATAATGATTTTTTAAAGTGAGTTTTTGTCTAATTTTTTAAATGTTTTTTTTTTGCAAAACTTGGAAGGAAATATTCTGAACTTCATTTCATTTTTAAAAGATATTTTTTGGCGGAATTTTTAAAGTAAGTGTTTTGGGTTGGAGTATGTATTTTGTGAAAAATTTTTAAGACGAGTTTTTTTTTTTAAATTAAATCTTTTGTAATTCTTTTTTAAATTGAATTTTTGTCTACATTTTGATCTTGTGTGTTTTTTTATAGGGTTTTGAAGGAAATTTTTTGAGCTTCATACTAAATTATCATGGGAAATCGAGGGAATTGCAAGAGAAAATATTATTGAACAAGAGACCTTGAGAGAACGTAGAGAATAGGGGAGGGAATATAAAAAAAGAAAGAGAAGAACACTCAAATATTGAAAGGGAAAATCAACCTCAACTAGAAGTTGAAGTAGGTTTGTAAATGTAAATATTATAAATTTGACTAGTGTATTTTGACACTTAATATCTATTTGATGAACTAATTTGAAAAATATTTTGCAATGTAAATAGAGAGAGAGATATTACTCAAAAAATTGATGATGAGATAAAAAATTTTGAAAGAGATATTGAACCAATGATTGAAGATGTTGAAAATGTTTAAAGAAATCCAAGTGAAGAAATTAAATCACCAGGTATGTATATATATGTTGAATGTGTATTATTGAAATTGTACATATTTATTAATTTAATTATTTATTGAATATTTACACTCGTTATGTACATTTAATTCTAATATGTACAAATGAAATCAATATCATTGATGAGATGTTAGAAAAGGTTGACAGTCACACATATGGAGATAAAAAATCTTACCATGTTATATGATATCATGTTAAGCACATTATTGATTCGTTCTTTAAAGATGAAACTGTGGGATTTCAAGCCCAAATGTTGAAAATTCTCTTAGCATAAAAGAAATTAAAAGAATCTATGACTTTATTGGGTATTCGAAAATAAAAAAAAAGATAAAATAATGAAGGAAATTGTGATACAAAGTATAAATAGTGATGTAAAGTCAATTGGAAGATCTAGAAAGAAAATTTATTTATATGCATGTAGAGAAATAAAAATGGCAGTGGTTTAATCAAGTACTAAAGAGAATCACTTGATAAAATCTATGGCACAAATATTAGGAACTTCACGAAATTTTTTTTCACAAACATCGAAAATTTCGATTGAAAATAGATGTAAATCATGAATTCGCTTGTTGGACAGTTATTTATAGGTAACCATACAAAAATAGACTTGGAGAAGATGTTAAAAAAATAATATATGAATATTGGATGAAAAATTCATGTGTTTCACCAAAAGGGATGTGATGTGAAGAATAATAGCATGAAATCAGTACAAAGAACATGAAAAACATTTCTTGGACACCACTCAAATAGATTTTTTCAACGAGTTCATAGAAGAGAATCATGAAATTAATGTCTCAACCAGTGATTTTATGAAACAAAAACCATGGTATTTTAAACGTATCATTGTACACGACACTTGTTGTTGCTGTTATCATGTGGAATTTTAGTTATATTATGACACATTCTTTAATTTTCGTAAAACATTTTGGAAAGTTTCACCTCCTCATTCCACTATCCATGATTTCATATCTCCAATTCTATGTGGAAGAGAAATCCATGAATTATTTTACCAAAAGAAATGTTTTGGTGGTAAAAAATGAAATGATTATGGAAATTTGACTAAATTTCAAAACAAATATCATACTGATATAAATGATCAATCATTATCCAACATAAAATTGAAATGGAAGAGATATGAATATATTCATACATGGATTGGTTCAAGTAGTACTACAAGTGCTAAAAGAATTTATTTACAAGAAGACGATATTTTTGTGATAGAGTTTTTGAGAAAGCTTGAGGCAGAAATTTATAAATACGCCAAGCATTCCCATAGAGCTCGATGGCAGGACTTGAAATTCAAAAAATCTCATGAATTTTTCCACTAGGGACCATTTTGTCAATAGTTGATTTTGAATATAACTACACATTTGTTCCACAAAAATAAATACAGAGTGAATACTATCAATCTGACCAAGTCTCTATGCTTGTCCATATTCTATATAGACATGCTAAAAAAAATGTTGATCATATAGAAAGCACCAGTGAAAATCAACATGTTATTAAATAATATCACTTTTATATCAGTGAAGATCGTACACATGATAGATATTTTGTACAACATTGTTTTGAAAATATTTATGACTATTTCAAAATTCGTGAAATAAAATTCAATGAACATTGGATATGGTCAGATGGATGCACAGGTCAATTCAAATCTTCATGATCATTCTTTTAGTTGTGTCGTCTTCATATGAAACCCACATTAAACATTGTTGGAATATCTTTGAGACTGGTCATAAAAAAGAACATGATGGTGTAGGGGCATGTATAAAACAAGCACTTTGAGGATATCAAATGGACCACTCTGCAAACTGACTTTTCTCAGATGAAAAAGTTGTTCAATGTTGCATTACTACACTATGCCATGAGACTAATCGATCAAGGAAAGTACGAAGGTATATATATATATATATATATATATATATATATATATATATATATATATATATATATATATAGAGAGAGAGAGAGAGAGAGAGAGAGAGAGAGAGAGAGAGAGAGATTTAATATGTACATGATTTAATTTTTATTGTATTTCTAATTTTAAACATTATTTATCACAATGATTATCTTTGATGGTATTTGGAGTAACTTATTTATATTATTGTTTGACTTTTCTATATAGGTTTTTTTTGCATATTGGATTCCAAGATGTATATAGATCGATTGGATATGATGTTGAAACAATAAAAGGGAATAAAAAATTGCATTGAATTAAAACAAAGTTGTACCAGAATGTGTTTTCATTTGATAAAAGAAAATATTCTTATTTTTGTCATGTTTGCATAGACAACAGAGAATCCAATGATGCTTGTCAAAACACAATGTATGTAAAATATTGGCAACATACAAAACTAAATACAAAGGGGAAAATTTCCGTTGCAAACTTTGAAGAAATACAATCAGAGGAGACTATAGTATCATCCAAAGGTGATCGATTTTATGATCTTGTTAGAGAAGGTAGCATTTCAGTTGCTTTCAAATGATAGAGATCTAGAAATAGATAATAAAATAAATTACACATGTTAATTTTAAAGTTATTTTTTCATGTTAATTATGATCTAAATTTAAATATAAGTTTGTTTTATTGTGCAGGAGATTTTTTTGCTATAGTTTCACCTACTACCAATGATGAAAATGTGAAGTATTATTTGATGCGTTGCACTGAACGAAAGATGAAATTATTGGAAAACTATGATGATGACAGGTTTATTTATGATAGAGGGTCTATTATACCGAAAGGTTATTTTTTCCAACAAACTCATCAAAGTCAGTTTTTTTTTTTACTTTCAAGACTATGAACCTGATTTCATAAGATGTCAATATAGTCACTTGGTGTGTGCAGCACACATAAAGTTGATAAAAGTTCAGTCAAAGAAAAAATGAAAATTAAGAAATGGAAAATCTCAAAATTCGGTCATGAACGGATCATTGAAGAAGTCAGTCCATTATAATTTTTTTGATTGAACTTCCCAACAATTTCTTTCGCTTGGATTCATCTTTTAGAACTTACAGAACCCAACTGAAAATTGAACTAGACTTTTTTTTGTGCATTCTTAAGTTTTACATTTATTGTAATATGTATATTTTATGTTATAGGTACAAGTGTTTTCACATGTACATTGTTTTGGTACACGCACACAAGTAATTTATACACATGTGTACACATACACATGTATATTATCTGGTCTTAAACGATTTCACACATTCTCTGGTACACTTTTTCATAATGTTATTATTGCAAAATGTACATATATGTGTATCTCTCATAGTTGATATAATTAATATTTTATGTTTCACGATTTTGTTTTAGATGTATCTATTAAGCAAGTTATAATATTCATTATTGAATGCAACATTTTTGGTACGTGTTATGTAATTTCCAGTTTACTATCGACTGAAAGTAGCTTTTCTATGTACATTAATGAAAAATGTTGTGTACTGGATATATGTTTTAATGCAATTGTAAAATTTTATGATTGTTTGACACATCTATGAACACCTAGAATTTTATGATTTTTTTTAGATATATACATGGATATGTATTTTACTTCAATAATTTTTACATATATTCATGAACTTAAATATGTCAAACCATCTATGATTGTTTTAAATTACATGTATGCTCATGAAAAATGCACCTAAATATCACCTAAATAATAGACATCCTAAAATTATATAACATTCACACATGTTCAAATGCATAGCATGTACCAATGTATGTGTTAAATGTAATTTGAAATTTCCATCTAGATTCATTTTATATTTAACAAATAAAATGACAACTTGAGTTTTAAAAACAAAACATTATATCACAACATGTGATCACATGCCAAATGTAGTGCAACTATCCAAAATATACATGTGTTTTGTAATTTGAAATTCCTATCTAGATTCATTTTATATTAACAAATACAACTTGAGTTTTAAAAATGAAACATTATATCACAGCATGTGATCATATGCCAAATGTAGTACAACTATCCAAAATATACATGTGTTTTGTAATTTGAAATTTTCATCTAGATTCATTTTATATTTAACAAATTAAATGACAACTTTAGTTTAAAAAACAAAACATTATATCACAACATGTGATCACATTCCAAATGTTGTACAAATATCCAAAATATACATGTGTTTTGTAATTTGAAATTTCCATATAGATTCATTTTATATTTAACAATTAAAATGACAAATTGAGTTTTAAAAACAAAAAATTATATCACAACATGTGACCACATGCCAAATGTAGTTCAACTATCCAAAATATACATGTGTTTTGTAATTTGAAATTTTCATCTAGATTCATTTTATATTTAACAAATAACAAAACAACTTGAGTTTTAAAAACAAAACATTATATCACAACATGTGGTCACATGCCAAATCAGTTCAACTATCCAAAATATACATGTGTTTTGTAATTTGAAATTTCCATATAGATTCATTTTATATTTAACAAACAACAAAACAAATTGAGTTTTAAAAACAAAACATTATATCACAACACGTGATCACATGCCAAATGTAGTTCAACTATCCAAAATATACATGTATTTTGTAATTTGAAATTTCCATCTAGATTATGTTTTATATTTAACAAATAAAAAACAACTTGAGTTTTAAAAACAAAACATTATATCACAACATGTAATCACATGCCAAATGTAGCTATCCAAAATTTAAAATCATTCTTGATAAAAGTAAATGTAGTTCAACTATATCCAAAATGCAAAACATGTCCAAAATTTATATCACATGAACAATAAAAGTAAATATATATAAAAATGTATAGTGCTACAAGTATCAAGTTATATAGAAAAGTAAATATGACTACATAAATAAGACTATCTATATAGAAAATTAAATTTAAGATAATCTATCAAATAAAATGTTGCACATGTGCATCATCAATCAAATAGAGATGGATGCAATGTATTTTATAGTAGCGTACTGAGTATCGTTGTGCTCTCCTATGAAGAGTGGGGAACCTATACAAAACATGTAAACATTAAAATTTAATGTTTTAAAATTGAATGAGAATGTAGAACTTCATGTAAAAAACAAAATGAAAAAAAAAAAAAAAAAATTCATGCAATACCTCATGTAGTTCCCTCTCCATTTTCTTGTGTTGGTCGTCCATCGATACATCCTCCACAGTAAATTGTACAATATATATATATATATATATATATATATATATATATATATATATATATATTGAAATAAAAATGCATAAGATAATTTTCAATAATATTAAAAAAAAAGTTAGACAAATTCTTGTTCAAATTGTGTGGATGTTCCTATCTCCATCATACACTCCATTGCTAGAGTCCTTGGAGAATAGAAATCATCTCCACAAATGTAAAATTCAAAATTTTTAAAATTGTAAAATAACTCAAGATCTAGATCTCATTTTTTAATGAAACTTTTGAACTTCAATTTATAACTTAAACATATAAGTGAAAAATTGAATACTTGTGACGGTGGATTTGGCACATCTCCTAACAGGGAAGAACAGGGTGGTTCTGAATGGAAATCATCTCTACACACCTAAAATTCAAAAATTTTAAAACTGCAAAATAACTCAAGATCTAGATCTCATTTTTTAATGGAACTTTTGAGCTTCAATATATAACTTAAAAACATAAGTGAAAAGTTGAAGGCTTTTGATGGTGGATTTGGAACATCTCCTAACAAGGAAGAAGAGGGTGGCTCCAAATGAGAATCATCTCCACAAGCCTAAAATACAACAATTTTAAAACTGTAAAATAACTCAAGATCTAGATCTCACTTTTTAATGAAACTTTCACTTCAATTTATAAGTTAAAAACATATTTAAGTGAGAAATTGTTCATACTTATGATGGTGGATTTGGCACATCTGCTATTAGGGAAGAAGAGGGTGCCTCTATTGCGAAATCATCAGACATAACAAAAATCTGTTAACATTTAATTATATACAGGTACATGTGAACACAATTATTTATTTTAAAAATATGTCATCCTGATACCAATATAATAATAGATTAATAATTTTACATCAACATCATGAACACTTAGAAAAAACTAACATTTTCCAACATATCATCTTGATTGTGAGAACAATCTTTATTGTGAGAACCTAAAGCTTCGATCGTGATATTAAAATCTTCATTTATCAAGCGTGTTAACTGCAAATTATTTCACATATATGATACATTTTTGTTAGAATAACATATACAAATAAAAATTTATATGTATTTATTACAAATTGTACATGTTAAAGTATTCACCCTAACCATTAACACATACCAATCCCATGCCCTCTTCCTCATAAATAATTAAGTCTTGCCAACCATTGCGACAATGATTTTCATATGTTCTAAGCTCTTCAATACTCATGTTGTCTATCTCATCATATGTATGATACACAAAATTAGTACATGCATTCTCTTGTGCTTTTTTTCGATTCAGAAAAACATCAATTCCATCAAGTCCACTTTGAACATTTTTTATGATGGCATCCCTTGGTTCTCGAATAATTTGAGAAGTGGCATCCATCTATGACCACAAATTTTCCACACGAAAATTTTGGCTTACAAATGGTGGCTCGGGTGATGCAACTCAGCATTACGCTTAGCGTCCATACGATCACATAATCGACCTTTCCTAGGACCAAAAAATTCACAGGGAAGGTAATTATAATTGGGTTTCATTTTAAAAAATAATTCTGCATAAAATAATTTTGAGAAATAAAGAGGAACCTCGTCGTTCCATGGTAGTCTTCCATAGATAGCAAGGTGCCTATCATACAAATGGAAAGTTATATCAAGGTGCTTGAAATATTGCACTTTTAGCATCTTTTTTTTCAGCCCTTATTTGAAATTAAAAATAGACTTGGCCATTTCTGTTGTAACTTTGTGTTTAACATCCTCCCATGTATCAAAACCCATCACTGTTTCCTTTATTTTCCTCATCATTTTTACAAAAGTATCAGTGGTTGGATCAAGATTTTTGTACACATCTACAAGTGTTTCTAAAGAGTGAGTAACTATTTCTAAGTGTTCTTGAATCTCAGCAGGGAGTTTCAAAGACACAATATCTTTCTTCAATTTTGTATAAATACGTTGACACCTTTGTAATGTGCATTGTTGGATGTTTGTTTCCCAATGTAAATTGTAAATGTCAGAGGCATAAGTCATGGTTGGTGTACAACCTTATTCTTGAATAATGTGTTCTAGCTTACGTATTTTTTGAGCAACATTTTCACCCTCTGCATCAATATATAAAATTATGTATAAATAAAAAACATGTTAACAAATTTCTACAAATTTTATTTCTAACCATAAAAAAATTATATAAATAATTTAACAAATTAATATTTGAATGAAAATAATATTCATATTGATGGCCACCTCGAGATGGTTGGGCATCATCATGTCCACCCTGAGATTGTTGAGAACCAGAATGGCCACCGATTGGTTGAGAACCAACATGAACACCCATTGATTGGCCACTAAGGGAATACATATCACCACCCTCATGCAATTGGCCACCAGGGGAATGTGAACCACCATCACCCTCACGTGATGAGAGGGAATCTTCATAAAAAAATCTAAATTTATAATCAATTCAAAAATGCATACATAAATATAAATACATGCACATATGATTGATTAAATTGTGTGAACCATACCACGATTGTGTGAACCATGGCCAAAATCCATTAATGGATTAGACACTCTTGTCCTCCTAACTCCTAAAAAATAAAAAATGAAATTTATTAAAAACTAATTTAACTCACAAAATTGATAAAAAAAAATTCCATATGTATACATGTATGTACATGGAGATAAGATTATATATATATATATATATATATATATATATATATATATATATATATATTAAATAAAAAAACAATTGCACATGTATACATGTATGTATGGAGATAAGATTATATATTCGAATGTCATTTAAAAAAATGCATTTTTAATATAAATACCAGGAACATCCATCGATCCACGATCCCCCTTTCTCATAGACACATGGGATTCTACTGATGTTCACCTTTCATCCTCCGTGATATATATATGGATATCTACAGTGGATATTTGCAATTATTTGTAAAATTAATATTTAAAATAAATTCAAAAGAATTCAAAAAATTAATGTTATTTAGTACACAAATGTTGAGCACAAACACAAATTATGTCAAACACAACTTTCAAAGCACAAATTTATGTGTAAACTCACTTTAAACAAAGATTTATTGAAGTCCTAGACATTTTAATTTTATAAAACATGAAGTTCACCAAGTTGCACTTACATGGTGGGAGAACACTTGGTATATAATTAAAAAAAATACATGGTCATAAAAAATTACGGATTTATTAGCAAAAAACAAACACATATCAAAGATATGTTACAATGTCCATCAATAAATTTTGAAGGAGAGCGTCTCAACACTAATTCATCTACTAATTCATCTTTGACAGATGAATCTTCAATTGGTATTTCCCCACGCAATAGATCACAAAACATATTATTAACATTTGCACAATGTTTTATACTAAAAAATTGAAATTGTTTAGCAATATTGTTTGCTTTTCCATACAGTTGTTTTAGCCTCTCCTTCTTAAATTGGTACACGCCTTTCATCTGGTTGCACATAAGTTCAAAATTGGTGAAAACTACAATTCCATTTGATCCATTTTCTCTAGTTGTTCCCAAGCCTTCTATGAATGCAATATAATATGCTTCATTTTTGTTGTTCTTCCCGGTATATTCATTTTCCTTTGGAGGACCTTGTTAATTACAATATTGCAAAGCACATATGTAATCACTTCTTTCCCTGTATTGGGATAGCATGAAACATCTATGCATAATGTCCATTTTTCAACCATGTTTAGTGGGATTTTTTATCCTTGAAAAAAAAAATTCAATAAAATATATTAAATGAACATTTATTTCAAATGCCTTAAATTTTATGGGTGAAATGACATGTACATGGTTTTCCTTAAAGGTTATAGGTGAAATGACATGTACATGGTTCCCAAAAACACTAGAAAATGCCTTAAAGTTTATGGGAGAAATGACATTTACATGATTTCTCAAAACACTAGCATTTTCCTTAAAAATATATTAAACGAAAATTTATTGCAAATGCCTTAAATTTTATGGGAGAAATTACATGTACATGGTTTTACTTAAATTTTATGGGAGAAATTACATGTACATGGTTCCCAAAAACACTAGCAAATGCCAAGTTTATAGGGGAAATGACATGTACATGGTTTCCAAAAACACTAGAATTTTCCTTAAAAATATATTAAATTAAAGTTTATGGTAGAAATGACATGTACATGGTTTTCCTTGCAGTTTATGGGAGAAATGACATGTACATGGTTTTTCCTAAATTTTATAAGTGAAATGACATGTACATGGTTCTAAAAAACACTAGCAAATGCCTTAACTTTTATGGGAGAAATGACATGTACATGGCTCCCAAAAGCACTAGAAAATGCCTTAAAGTTTATGGGAGAAATGACATGTACATGGCTCCCAAAAGCACTAGCAAATGCCTTAAATTTTATGGGAGAAATGGCATCTACGTGGTTTCCAAAAACACTAGAATTTTCCTTAAAAGTATATTAAATGACCATTTATTGCAAACGCCTTAAATTTTATTGCAAATGCCTTAAATTTTATGGGATAAATGACATGTACATGGTTTGCCATAAATTTTATGGGAGAAATGACATATGCATGGTTTTCCATAAAGTTTATGGGAGAAATGACATGTACATCATTTGCCTTAAATTTTATGGGAGAAATGACATGCACATGGTTTTCCTTAAATTTTATGGGAGAAATTTCATGTACACAGTTTTCCTTAAAGTTTATGGAATAAATTACATGTGCATGGTTTGCCTTAAAGTTTGCCTCAAATTTTATGGGAGAAATGACATGTTCATGTTTTGCCTTAAATTTTATGGGAGAGATGACATGTACATGTTTTGCCTTAAGTTTATGGGAGAAATGAAATGTAAATAGTTTGAATTAAATTTTTCCTTAAAGTTTTTGGGATAAATGACATAGAAATTACATGTACATGGTTCCCAAAACACTAGCAAATGCCTTAATGTTTATGGGAGAAATGACATGTACATGGTTTCCAAAAACACTAGCATTTTCCTTAAAAATATATTAAATTATAGTTTATGGGAAAAATGCCATGTACATGATTTGCCTTAAATTTTATGGGAGAAATGGAATGTACATGGTTTTCCTTAAAGTTTTTGGGAGAATGACATGTACATGGTTTTCCTTAAAGTTTATGGGAAAAATGACATAGAAATGAAATGTACATGGTTCCCAAAAACACTAGCAAATAGGAGAAATGACATTGTATGATTTCCAAAAACACTAGAATTTTCCTTAAAGATAAATTAAATTAAATTTTATGGGAGAAATGACATGTACATGGTTTTCCTTAAATTTTATGGGAGAAATAGCATAGAAATGACATCCCTTAATGTTTGCCTTGAGTTTATGGGAGAAATGACATATACAACGTTTTCGTTAAAGTTTTCCTTAAAGTTTATGGGAGGAATGAAATAGAAATGACATGTACATCGTTCCCAAAAAACACTAGCAAATGGGATAAATGACATAGAGATGACAAGTACATGGTTCCCAAAAACACTAGCAAATGGGAGAAATGACATTGTATGCTTTCCAAAAACACTATCATTTTGCTTAAAAACATATTAAATTATATTTTATGGGAGAAATGACATGTACATGGTTTGCCTTAAAGTTTATGGGGAAATGAAATCTACATGGTTTGCCTTAAAGTTTGTCTTGATTTTATGGGAGAAATGACATGTACATGGTTCCCAAAACACTAGCAAATTCCTTAAAGTTTATGGGATAACTAACATGTACATGGTTTCCAAAAACACTAGAATTTTACTTTAACTCTATACCATAACTTAATGATTTCCAAATAGGTTATGTTGTAATGGTTTCCCATGTGAGCTTTGGAATCACTCTATTACATTCAATTCAGGTGTGATAATACTGGACTAGTAACATCATATTCCCTTACAAAACATTTACTAGTAATCAATAACCTCATACATGAAACTTCTTGGTAATAATAGTATAATGAGTCATCTAGTCACATGTTACGTTCAATACAAGTGTGATAGTACTAGACTAGTAACATCATATTCCATGACAAAACAGGTACTATTAATCAATAACCTGATATGTGAAACTGCTTGGGAATATTATTATAATGAGTCATCTATTCATATGTTATATATGGTGATAGTAATGAATCACATATCAACTTAAGCAGGTAATGATGGTGTGTTATATCCATAAGTAACATCTAATCAAAGGTCATGCATTAGTATTCATTAGGGATAAGCTTAACTCTATACCATAACTTAATGGAAGCTAGTAGTCCTTGTATCAATCAATGGAGATGTAAGGTGTGATCAGTAATGCAATAAGATATCGAGGTAATAAGAGTAATCATAAAGCTCATAAAATATGTAACTAATATTGTAATGGTGCTCATACTAACCTTGTATCATCATGTTTATCAGTAATAGCATGTATATGATATCCCAGGAATTAAGGTGAAACAACTGAGTTAATGACACCAATTGGATATGGTAACTAGCTATTCCAATAAAAATAAAGTAATATTAGATAAGATCTTTCACATACTCTTCATATCAATCAATGGAGATGTAAGGTGTGATTAGTGATGCAGTAAGATATAGAGGTAATAAGAATAACCATAAACATCATATAAGATGTAACTAATACTGTAATGATGCTCATACTAACCCTAGATCATCATGTTTATTAATAATAAACTGTGTATGATATCCAAGGAATTAAGGCGAGTTAGCTAATTTAATGACACCAATCGAATATGGTAACTAGCTATTCCAATACAACTAAAGTAAGCTTAGATAAGCTCTTTCACATACTCTTCATATCAATCAATGGAGATGTAAGGTGTGATCAGTAATGCAGTAAGATATAGAGGTAATAAGATTAATCATAAATCTCATATAAGATGTAACTAATACCATAATGGTGCTCATACTAACCCTATATCATCATGTTTATCAGTAATAAACCGTATATGATATCCCAGGAATTAAGGTGAAACAACTAAGTTAATTACGGATAATTGAATACGGTAACTATCTATTCCAATACAACTAAAGTAAGCTCAGATAAGCTCTTTCACATAATATTCATATCAATCAATGGAGATGTCAGGTGTGATCATTAGTGTAGTTAGATATAGAGGTAATAAGAGTAAACAAGTTCAGTTAAGATTTAACTAATAAATAGAGAAAGTAACATAGATAGAAACAACATGAAACTGAGGCAACTACCCACTTAAAGCGATCTCACTGTATCTAACTATATTTTATATAGGGCTTGCTTCTTTATCTCAAAATCAATGGAAAAATCTATGCACAATGCTCAAAAGCAAGAGCATATGCAAACAAGATTATGAAAACAACAAAGTTATGAAATTATTGTCCAAACAGTCCAAGTCGATTAGCAAACTAGAAAACAAGACAATAATACCTCTCCAGGAACATGTATTTGTCTATTATATAAAAAATCTCTATAAAAGAAGGATATCAAAGAATCTATAAATCATAAAATACGTGATTGCTACAATGCACACCATTTATCAATCAACATCTATGTTGATATCCTATGTAACTAACAGTTGACACTCCTGCACACTATTATTCAGCTCTGAGAATAAAAATGAAACAAGCTTCAGTGGCTAATAACTGATCATGACCAAGGGAAAGAAACATCAGACTGCATTGGTGGAGATGGGGAGTAGCACCACTCCAACAAGGGTGATCAAGGTTCCTATTCCTATGTGTTTTTGAAGGAGTAGTGTGACCAGATGGAGATGGAGATGCCACGTCCTAATATTGGATATGAGGAATCAGAGTATAGTAAGAAGTCTAGCCTTTTTTTTCTCTAAAAAAAGCCTAGTTAGTACAGTGCTAGTTAAAAGACTTGAGAGGTCACAAATTCAACATTTTCTATGCTTCGTTCCCTAATTGAACCCACTATGGAGACTATGTATGACTATTCTTTTAAAGCTTATTACAATGGAACTGTTGAAATATTTCAATATGAAAATTATGTCGAATCCTTAATTAAACTGAGAGGTGGGGGGGGGGGGTGGGTGAATCATTTTAATGCATTCAAGGCCTTTTAAAATTTCTTTTACACTTATTTACACCTTCATTTCATGAAAAAATTAATGTATAACGGAAAAAAATAATCTTAATAAGTGAGCAACAAGTATTGAGCAGATTAAATATAGAATATCAACACATAATCATCATGCACATAGACAACAGATATAAGTGGAAACCCATAAGGGAGAAAACCACATATTATTGTTGTGATGAAAAGGAAAGATCCAATTCCCTCTCACCACTGATTTTCTATAGGTTCCAACCTATAGGAGGCTACTACCTCAATTCTGCAAGCTACAACTTGCAAGGAAGCTCCAACTCCCATCTATTTTCTATAGGATACAACCCACAGGAGGCTCCTACCTCAGCCAACTACGAATGGACATCTATCAAGCTACAACTTGATATGGAAGCACCAACTTCCTCACACTACAATGAAAACATATGCTGATTTACATGGATATCAACTTCACTGTTGTCCTCTAGCCTTCATATCTGCCTTATATCATCTCTAGATCTACACATCTTCTCTATCTTCTTTGTCTTCTTCTTATTCTTCCACTCTCTAACCTCTCTATGCATACAACAATGACTTCATTTATAGAGATCACTTCATAGTTGTTTGCATTCCATATGGGAATATGAAATGAATTGGTATGCCTCTTTGCCTTCCACCTTCTCATTTTCTTACTTAGCACATTCAGGATAATATAAAAATGTGTACTCATTTCAGTATTACAGTGAAGTTTTTCTTTGCCTATGGAAACTTTCCTTTGCATCATAAAAAATATAAAATCAGTAATACATTTACAGTTACAATAAATTATTTAGTCAACCCTTTCAGCTTCTTCACTTTGTTGTGCATTTTTCCTCTTCTGCCTGTTGTCCTTGTGTATTTTCTGTTTCTTTAGTTATATTCCAACTTGTTGTATAACTGCCCTTTTCTTTTGTTACTTGTGACTTTTCTTCTGCTTTCAGCCTTTTCATCTACCTTACTACCGCAAAACTATTCTGCCCAAGCTCCTATTCCTTTTATTTGCATTCAGATCATTCCTTTGTGACCTATGGGACATGGCCCACATACAACTCCCTTTATACAAGCGGAAAATTACAAATCTGTGTTTTATCAACATACATATGTTTTCTGATCAAACAACGTATACTTTATAGCATGGCACATATAATATTCACACACCATATATGAGTCCAAAATAACTCATAAACCCAAAATCAATGCAAATACACTGGATTTCCTTACCGGAGGGTCCCACTATATCTTGAACCAATCACATCTCATCGTAACTACTTGCCTGCAGGTTTCCCGTTTTATCATTAGCGATAACCATAAAACCATGCGATCTATGATAAGCGCTCGTGTGCGGTGCTACCACGTGCACTCCCTTCATCATGTCGCATCGCTTGTTCCTTACCACATCACAAAAAAAATAACATATATTGCAATGTCTTCAAGTTACATCCTATTTCTTGCAGGATGTGATGTTGCACAGGGTCGACATGTGTCCCTCCATTTTGCATCACAAAATGTTAAACTTAACTGGCGGTCATCTTACTAATATCCTTTAAGTGCTGTGATGTGCAGTATGCGGGCGAGGTCCATGTCATAATTTCCACATGACCCTGCCATGTCACCACCACGTCACCTTGCCATGTCATCATAAATTCCTGTGATCTATGGAGTCAGGGCCATGTCAGCTTGCGACATCACCTTTACGTCATTAACACATCATCCTTTCATCATCACCCACACTTTGTTTTTTGCAACTTATACCCACTTAACTTAGTGGTTATTTTGTGAGATTTGAGATATTGCGGCGTGCCACCACGTGTCCCTTCTCCACTTCGCATCACAAAATATTTAACTTACCATACGAAGTCGTTAATACTTACTCGCTATACCTTGCAATTTGTTCTTTTGTTCTATCCTGATGTGATCATCACCATTGATCTGCCCAAATCTACAGTCCTCGTTGCTGCTTGAAAATCTGATTGTATTAATTTTTTTTGGCCTCTTTGTTGTCTTTGCTTCATTTGTTGCCTCCCCTGTCTCGGCTGCTTCTCCGCTGCATTTGCTGCCTCTGCGGTATTCACTGCATCTTTGCTATTTCTGTTTCTTTGTTGCCTGTGTGCTTTTTCTTCTTATGCTTCTTTGTTGCCTCTGCTCCTTACCTTCCATTGCTACCAGTCTGATATTTCTCCTTGCCTTAATGTTATTTCAGGTGCTGCTGCTTTGTGCTCCTTTGCCATCAATGAAAATATTTCCAAAAGTCTCCCCCTTTGGCATTGATGTAAATACTCCAATAATTCCTCTAGGGCTTCCTCCCCTTCTCATTCTGAGAGGTGTATTTTATTCCTCTTCTTTCTTTTCCTCCCCCTTTGACATCAATGGAAAAGGGTTTCACATTTACCAATGTGGTTTCTATCTTTTCATAATACTCTGATCTTTAGGACCTGTACTATGCACTACTCCATTGATTTATCTCTTCTGTGAAAAATTTTATTGACTTCTCTCCCCCTGGAATGATGCTTTCTTGTCTGATACTGACTATCACTTATCTACTTCACTGATCCCATTCCTTGTATTGCAGCCTTTTCTAGTGTATTTCAAACATTATATATATATATATATATATATATATATATATATATATATTGATTTTTGACCATATCAGAGAGTAACATTTGCAGATACTACCCCTAGTTTGTGTCTTAGATATTTGAATGGTCATTTAGCAAGAGGTTTTGTGAATATGTCTGTTGTTTGTTCCTTTGTTGGTACATACTCCAACTTCACTATTTTCTACGCTACTTTTTCTTTGAGGAAGTGCTAATTTATTGGGATGTGCCTTGTTTCTGAATGAAGTTGTATTTTTTTATATACTTATAGCACTAGTATTGTCACATTTTATAGAAATGGGTTCATCAATGCTTACCTTCATGTCTTGGAGAGTTTGTTTCATCCACATTACTTGTGTGAAACAAGATGATGCTACTATGTATTCTGCTTCTGTTGTAGATAGAGTGACAGAATTTTGTTTCTTTCTTAGCCATGCCACCAGACTTTCTCCCAAATAAAATGCACCTCCAATTGTGCTTTTCCTATCATCCACATAGTTGGCCCAATATGAATCTATGTATGATGTCAATGTGAACTCCTTTCCTTTTGGATACCATAGGCCATAATGTGTAGTTCCTTGCAGATATCTAAATATATTCTTCATTGCTAGAAAGTGATTTTGTTTTGGTGCTGCTTATATCTTGCCACAAGTCCTACTGCCAACATAATGTCTGGTCTAGAGGAATTTAGGTATAGCAGACTTCCTATCATGGATTTTTAAAGTCTTTGATCTACATCTACAGATCCATAATCAGCACATAGTTTGCATCCAGTGATCATGGGAGTTGACACAGGTTTATAGTCTTCCATATGGAACCTTTTCAACATTTATTTTAAGTATTTTTCTTGTGAAATGAATATTCCTATGTTTTTTTTGTAGAATTTGACATCCTAAATAGAAAGTGAGATCCTCAATCATAGACATCTCAAATTCTTATTTCATCTCTTATGCAAATCCTTTTCTAACCCATATTTTTTGCTAACAAACATGATGTAGTCTACATATACTACTACAATTAAGAGTTCATTTTCATCAAATTTATGTACATAATGTTGTCTTCTCCTCCTTTCTTGAATCCTTGTTTTTGTAAGTATTTTTCTAGCCTTGAATACCATGCACATGGAGCTTGTTTCAGACCATATAAGGCTTTCTTTAATCTGCACAAGTAGTCATGTTTATCTGTTAAGGAGAATCCTTCAGGTTGTTCCATGTAGACTTCTTCCTCTAGATCTCCATTTAGGAAGGCAGACTTCACATCCATTTGATATACCTTGAAATCATGATAGCATGCAAAGGCCAAAAACATTCTGATTGCTTCCATTCTGGCTACAGGGGCAAAGGTTTCATCATAATCAAGTCCTTCAATTTGAGAATATCCCTTGCATACAAGTCTGGCTTTATTTCTGATTACCTGCCCTTGTTCATTCATCTTATTCTTGAATATCCATTTTGTGCCAATGACATTTTTCCCAGTGGGTCTTGGAATTAATTCCCAGGTATTGTTCTTCTCAATTTGGTCCAGTTATTCATTCATAGCATTTACCCAGTTTTTGTCTTTGCTAGCTTCTTCGAACTTCTTTGGCTCTATTTGAGATAGCATGGTTAGGTATAGTTCCTCCGTCTATTCAACTAGCAGTCTTCTAGTCTGGTCTCCTGCACTCTTGTCCCCAATGATTTGATCTTCTAGATGATTCTTCTGAGTGTGTCTTGAGGGACCTTTTGAGTTTAATTTAGTATCTTCTATTTTCTTACTCTGTTCATATTTATCTTGGTTCTCAACTTCATGATCATATCGAGGATTGGCGCAGTTTGTGCTTCTTGTTTTGTTTGGTAGATCTTCATCAAATCTCATATAAATTATTTCCACAATTTTGTGTAGTATTTTGTTGTAGCATCTGTAACCCTTACTCTTGGATGCATATCCCAAAAATATTCCTTCATTAGCTCTTGCATCAAACTTCCCTAGTTTTTCATCATTATTTTTTATGAAACACTTGTTATCAAAGACTCTAAAGTGCTTGATTGATGTTGGTTTCCCATACCATAATTCGTATGGAGTCTTGTCACAATTTGGTCTGAGATGAGCTTTGTTAAGAATGTGAAAAACTATGTGTACTTCTTCTGCCCAGTTGGTTTGGGGAATGTTACTTTCTTGCATCATGGCTCTGGAAATCTGTTGTACTAACCTGTTTTTCCTCTCTGCCACTCCATTCCATTGAGGTGTACCTGCAATTGTAAACTGTTGTTTTATCCCATATTTATTGAACAGGTCTGCAGAATTATAGTCCTTGAATTCACCTCCTTTGTCTGATCTGATATATTTTAGGTTGAATCCTGTTTGATTTTCTGTCAGTGCCTTGTAGATCTTGAATTTATCAAACACTTCGGATTTATATTTGATAAATTCCACCCACGTCAATCTGGTAAAATCATCTATTATCAGCATGAAATAAGATTATTCACCTGGTGCATTAGTTCTTGAAGTTCCACATAGGTCCATGTGTACAAGTTGAAGTGGCATACTTGTAGATAGTTGATCTTTGGCCTTGAATGATGTGCGGGTTTGCTTGCCCAGTTGGTAGGATTTACATATGGTATTTGGAGGCTTCTTTATTGCAGACATATCTCTGACAATATTCTTCTTTCTCAAACTGATGATGTGGTCAAATTTTAGATGTCCCAATATTCTATGTCATAGCCATGATTGGTCAAGTTTTCTTATGTGGCACACTTCATTCTCTTCATATACTATATAGACATTACTTTCTGTTCGAACACCTTTGATCAAAGTATTTCATGAGGTGATAGACCTTACTTCACAATCTTGGGCTTTGAAAAGGACCTCACAACCTTTATCACACATTTGACTGATGCTAGCAGATTGGCTTTCAACCCGTCCACAGATAGTACATCTTGAGCCTCTCCTCTCCCATTATTCAGACTGACTGAGCCTTTTCCTTTTATTTTACCTGATTTATCATTGCTGAATGTTACATTTCAAGATTTCTTTTCATTAAAGGTTATAAACTTGCTTTGGTCTCCAGTCATATTCTTTGAGCATCCACTATCCACATACCATTGGCTTTTCTGATCTTGAGCTATTAGAATCAGATCAAACTTATTAAGATTTTTTTCCATTGCATGCTACTATTTGTTTGGTAACTTTCCTGAGGAGATGGACCACAGTATTTGAGAGGAAATTTGTGAGATTTGTACCCGATTTTATGGCAGCCAAATAATTTGATTATATTTATGAATGGATTATGTATACAAGTGAATTATTCATTGTTCATAACGTTGGGTGTGGAGCTCAATTATCTTGTTTATTTTGTATCATGGCGTTGGAACCTTGTACCTTAATGGGGCGGCAATGCCACCCGTAATTAAATGCTACCTGGAGGGTCTCGAGGGGGGCGGCTGTGACTTTATGGAGCCCCCTCTGGCAGGGGTTTTTGGGGGCAGCACCCATGAAGCTAAAAACAAATGTAAAATTGCCTTGTAAAAGTATAGTAATTTCTAGTCAATCTGGGCCGTTCATTAGGGGGATGAACTGATGGTAGAAGTTATGTTTAGTTTAGGGTTTTTTGCCCTAGATGGAAACCCCTCGCTTGTATGAGGGTATTGTATTGAGGCTGTGTATTGTATGTGTATTCTCAGAGCGAGAAACAGATAGCGAGACTGTGAGAGAGAACAAAGGATATTACGGCGGGTCTGTTGTAGGTTGTGTCTCTTCATTTTTCTCGATAATATAAAGGAAGGACTGGTTGTTCGAGGTGGACGTAGCCCAAACTAGGTGAACCACGTATATTTGTCTCTCTAGTTTTATGTATTTTGTGTGCTTGTGTTTTCCACATATTTTATGTGTTGCATTACTCTGTAATATATAATTTTCTAACAGCTGGTATTGGAGCCGAAGGTCTATTTGGCTGATAAACTCGCAGGAAGGAAAGGTTCCTGGTTCGAGTGGGAGCAATGGTGGAAGATGGTAAATTTAGGCTCAAGAATTTTAATGACCAAAACTTCCCACTGTGGAAGATGCAGATGGAATATTATCTATATCAGAAAGATCTGAACCTACCATTGAGCAGAAAAAACAAGGAATCTGAAGACTATGACAGAAGCAAAATGGGAGATTCTCGATAGAAAGGCACTCGGAATAGTACAGTTGTGCCTTGCGGCGTTAGTAGCCTTCAATATTTCGAAGGAAACAAAAACAAAGGGTTTGATTAAGGTTTTGGCGAAACTATATGAAAAACCCTCGGCCTCAAACAAGGTATTTCTCATGAAACATTTATTTAATATGAAGATTTCTGAAGGTGGATTTGTTCCAGACCATTTAGATGATTTTAATACAATTACCAGTTAGTTAAGTTCTGTAGGGGTAAAATTTTATGATGAATTTAGGGCTCTTTTATTTATGTGCTCATTTCTAGAAATTTGGAATGGTTTAATTATGGCCATTGGTAACTATGTCTTTGGATCTAGTACTTTAAATTTTGATGATGTTGCCGGTGCTATCCTTAGTGAGGAAATGTGACGGAAAAGCTCTGGTGAGACATCAGGTAATGCTTTGAGTGTAGATTCTAGGGGAAGAAAAATGGAAAGAGGAAATAGCTCAAGATATCGAAATAAATCAAGGAAAGGCAGATCCAAGTCCAGAACGGGGATAATGTGCTAGAAATGTCGAAAGAAAGGACACCTGAAGAAAGACTGTAGATCTCGAAAGGGAAAAGAAGGATACGCACAGTAAGAAAACAACCATGAAGCAAATGTGATAGGTGATGTGTTACAAGATGCTTTGATTCTTTTTTTTGAAAATGTTACTGATTCTTGGGTGGTAGATTCAAGGGCCTCATTCCATGCCACACCTGATAAGAAATATTTTCATGACTATGTTCAAGGAGATTTTGGACAAGTTCGTTTGGGTGATGATAAGCCCTGTAAAATGGTTGGAATGGGTAAATTTATTGTAAAACAACAGAATGGAAACCAATGGCTATTAAAGGAGGTAAGGCATGTTCCAGATCTGAAGAAAAATCTGATAAAACTTGGAAGGTCAGCAAAGGAGGCCTTTTAATAGCAAAATGAAAAAAGGTTGGTACATTATATTTATGCAATGGTATTTATAAATATTTTAATGCTTTAACTTCCAAAGGAGCAGATGCATCATTATGGCATCATAGGCTCGGACACATGAGTGAGAAGGGGATGAAGGTTTTTCAGCCAAAATTTTTTTTTTCCGGGTTTGAAGAATGTTGATTTGGATTTCTGTGAGAATTATGTTTATGGAAAACAAAAGAGAGTCAAAATTCTTAGATTTGGGCAAGAAAAGAGGAGCAAAAAATTAGAGCTTGTGCATACAGATTTATGGGGAATTTCTTAGGTATCATCTCTCGATTACTCTCATTATTATGTTACTTTTATTGATGATGAAACTAGACAATCTTGGATTTATTGTATTCAGAATAAATCTGATGTATTTGATACTTTCAAGAAATGGAAAGCTTTGGTTGAGATTGAGACAGGAAAGAAGTTGAAGTGTCTCAGATCAGAAAATGGAGGTGAATATTGCAACAAAGATTTTGATAGGTACTAGTCAGATCATGGAATTCACAGAGAGAAGACAGTTCCAAGAACACCATAAGAAAATGGTGTATCAGAAAGGATGAACAGAACAATCATGGAGCGTGCAAGGTGCATGAGATTTCATGTAGGATTGCCTTTGAAATTTTGGGCAGATGTTGTAGATACTGTTGTTTATCTAATAAATGGAGGGCCTTCAAGTTCTTTGGATGGTGGTGTTCCAAATGAAGCATGGACAGGTAAAATGGTAAACTACTCTTTTTTAAAGCCTTTTGGTTGTGAGGCCTTTATCCATATTAATAAAAAAAATAGAACAAAGCTTGAGGCAAAATCAAAGAAATGTACCTTTATTGGATATGGTGTTAATGATTTTGGTTACCGCTTATATGATTATGAAAATCACAAAATCATTAGGAGCAGAGATGTAATATTCAATGAAAAGGTCTTGTATAAGAATCAATTACAGGAAAAGAAAGAGGAAAAAATAAAACAAATAATACACAGTTCTTGATGAGATCACAGAAAAAGTAAAGGTGCCTGAAAATAATAATAATCAATAGCCATAGCAACAAAAACCACCACAATAGCAACAGGCACCTCAAACACCTAAAAGTGGTGTCAGAAGATCTACCAGGATAAGTAGACCCCCTGAATGATACTCTCCTTCATTATATTATTTATTGTTGACTGATTCTGGTGAACTCGAATGTTATGAAGAAGTAATGCATGTTGAAACCAGGAATAAGTGGGAGCTAGCCATGGAAGAAGATATGGACTCCTTAATGCATAACCATAATTGGGACGTAGTCAGGTTTCCTATAGGTAAAACTACATTGTAGAATAAATGGGTTTACAGGCTGAAGGAAGAAGATGGAGGAAAACAAAGGTACAAAGCTAGATTTTTGGTGAAGGGGTTTGCACAAAAGAAAGGTATTGATTTTGATGAAATATTTTCTCCTGTTGTTAAGATGGCTTCAATCATAACTATTTAAAGTCTTGTAGCAGTGGAAGATTTACATCTTGAACAGTTAGATGTAAAGACAAAATTTCTCCATCGATATTTCACTATCACATTTGGCGCAATTTTCGATAGCCAAAATGTATCTCTTGCGACACATAGGCGTACCAAGAGCGACACTTTGAGGTGGGGAGAAATGTGGTTTCTCTTTGAGACACAATTTCGACACTTCAATAAAGTGTCGAAAGAGAAACACATTTTTTGACGTTTCTAGACGACCGTCACCCTTCCTACGTTAGCTAGATCGTTGCTATTCCAACTGTTAGCCACCTATAAAATTTGTCATATCAAATAGTGTCTAAATCATTTGTTAAGCCTTCAAGATACAATTTTATTTCCAAATTTTTAGTTCTTGAAGTCTTATGAAAATAACTTATCCTTAAATTAATCTTCACTGTTGTTTCCCTTGTAATCCTGAAAAATCTGCTGTTTTCTTGAAGAAAAAGACTACTCATAAAACTCATTTTTCCCTTTATTTTACCCCTCCTTTCTCTCAGAATTAACCTCCATTTTTATCCCCTTTTTCCTCATGAAATTCCTCTATTTTCCCTCATTTCCTTTCCTTCCCTTCACCAATTCCCTTTTATAAGGTTTAAAACTCCTTTTTAAACCTTATCAGAACTCTCAAAATCCTTTGAAAACCTTCAAAAAGTCATAAAAACTGTCTTTTTTGCACTAAGGCCTTTAAGACCCTTTAGCCTAAACCCCAGCTCCTTTTTATCTGCATAAAACCGGAGCCATAACCCATAGTTAAGCCCATTTTGTGTAATCACAATTGGGGTTTTCTATTCTTCTTGTTACCTTTTTCCTTTAAAAATTTCGATTGCGATTAAGCCCTTTGTATATAAAAACCCTTCCAAAAACTTAATTTTCCTTTATATTCTATTAAAAACCCAATTTTCATATGTTTTGTATAAACCCGATAGTTCAAATGTTTCGGAAAAAATTAGCCGTTGATCTTAACCGATCAACGATCCATCCCTAATCACATCGCAAGTTTTAAATTGCCCTTTTTTCTTTCTCCCCACCGATGAGACCCAGGGATTGAATCCCGACCGTTGATCCACTCTACTAAGTCTAGATCCGACAGTCCCCATCGCTCCATTCCAAGGCCCACATTTTTTCCTTTGGCCTTCACAGTTAATTCCTGACCGTCGATATGGTTTTAAGATCAATGAATTTGATTCAATTGCATCACAAAAATCCTTTGTGCCATTCCTCTCTCATCCACCGATTGGAAATCCTGTGATTCAATCTGGATTGTCAAACCCACAAGAACCGATGGCCCAGATTAATCAAAACTCCGCCCATATTTCTCCACGTTTGTCCCTCAAATAAAATCTCAACCTTCGATCTGACTCCCAGATCTGACATTCAGTATGTAATCGCATCAAAAATTTTCTTGAGTTCCTTCCTCTCTCCTCCGCTGATTGGCGACCATGCGATCACATCTGGGCCATTTATTTCACTGATCCAATGGTCTAGATCAAACCCTAAAACCTTCTCTTATTTCATAAACCCTGCTGTGTAAAGTCCTTCAGTGAAGATCCACCGTTGATCTCTGTAGATCAACAGTCCACATTTACCCAATCTCCGCCCAACCGCCCATCTCACATTGCTTTCGTCTCTCTGAAATTGAATCTGAGTCGTCAATCCTAAAGATCTAACGGTCCATATTTAACCCGGTAGGTCCTGTTAGCCACCTATAAAATTTGTTATATCAAAAGGTGGCTAAGACATTTTTGGAGCCTTCAAGGAACAAGTTTTATTGCAAAAAATTGTTATCTCTTGAAGACTGTTCAAGACATCATGCTCTTTGTTTAATCTTCACTATTGTTTCCCTTTAAAACTCAGAAATTCTGTTTTTTTCTTGAAGAAAAGACTGCTGCAAAAATCCCTTTCTCCCCATTTTTCCTTTCCTTTCACTTCGAATTAACCTTCATTTTTACCCCTTTTTCCCATGGAATTCCTCTATTTCCCATTTTTTCCCATTTCCCCTTCATAAGATCCATTTCATAAGGTTTAAACTCACTTTTAAACCTTACTGAAACCTCCAAATCTATCAGAAAACCTTGAAAATTTCATGAAAAATATTTTTTTTAACTATAGGCTTAAGCCCCTTTGGGCTAAGACCTAAACCACTTCCCCACATGTGCCCTGGCGCTAGAACCAAGCGCTAAACCCTTTCGACGCTTATCGCATCGAAATCAAATGAAGAACACAAGTATTTTTGGCCTTTATAATACTTCCGATGCGATTATCCCTCTTAATATGTAAACTCCCGATCCTTTGTTTTCTTTGAAAACCAAGAGTGAAAGGCCAAAGTGCTTATCGCATTGGAAACAATCAAAGTGCACAAGTCTTTTTGTTGTGTTAAGTCTTTCGATCCGATGAGCCCCTTTGTTTATAGGCCCCGATCCCATTGCCACTTCATATAGCCACAGAGCCTGCATTCGGCGCTTAAAACTTGTAAATAAACCTATCTCCGATGTAAATTTCCTTTGTAAAACATAAAAACCCTTTTTTATATGTTTTACATTAAATCCGCCAATACAATGTTATTAAATGATAAAGACCGTTGATCTTAAAACCTGATCAATGATCTACGTGATATCGCATCGGAGAAATTCTAATGGGTAGATTTAAAAGCCCGCACCATGTTTCCGATGCCGATTGGACTTTATACATATATAAGGCCCGGTCCCTTTGCCTTTCATATAAACCATTGGCCCTGCAATTGGGCACCAAAATTCATGTATATAACCTGCCCAACACCATAAAAACCTTTTTGTTTCATAAATTTTTGGTTTTTATATATTACAAAGGGTCCTGCTTGTTCATTGGTCGGAGCCCTTATCCGCCGTTGATATTGGGCCAATCCGATGGCTAGCACTGTATCACATCAGCGTTTTTCATTGGTGCATTAAATATTTTATCATGCCACCCCTGATTGGCCACTCCCTCGATCCATCCTCCATCGTCGATCTGATCTACAGATCAACGGCTCACAATCAATCGCATTGGCGCTCCTCTATCCATTGCCTCCTGTGATCGCAAAGCTTTGATTGCATCTGGGCCATCCACATGTCCAGATCGGACGGTCCATATTGCATCTCCCGACTTTGGTTTAAAATCATATACCCCTTGTGTAATTTTTTATGACCAATCTCAGTCGTTTGTTCTCTGCAGATCAACGACCCATATTAACCCCTTTCTCTGCCTTTGTATTTTTTCATTCAGCCCCAGATTAAATCCCCACCATTGATCCTGTACATCTAATGGCCTAGATTTATCCCGACAGGCCCGCCTCTTCTAGGTCCTGCCTTCCTCAGATTTGATCTCAGCCTTCCAGTCTTTGATCCAACGGCTCAGTTTAAAACCACCCTGCCTGTTATGACCCGTGCATCATATCAATATCGCGCTCACTCCCCACCATTCGATCTAAGGCCCCAGATCTAACGGCTAACATTCAATTTCGCGTAACTTTTAGCATGACCTTTCATCCCAAAAAATCACGCGATATAGGCGGTTTTCTGATGCCACGTATCGGCCTCTGATGCATATCGCGTCCAAAAAGCTAAAACTTCTTTCTCGCCCTTCTGCTATGCGATACTGCTGGTTTCTCCTCCCGAAATCGCTTTCCCCTTTTTCATTGTGTTTTATCAAGTTATATTTCCCACCGTTGATCTCTTCAGATCAACGGCTCAGATATAATCTAACCATATAATATCACCTTCTGCCCACTCACCAAGGGCCTTCATTGCTCATGCTGACTGTTGATCTCCTAGGGCTGAACTGATCTAACGGCCCACGACCATTTGGAAACCCCGAATTCCATTTTAATGATTTTCCTCCACCAAAGGGTATTTTAACCTATTTCCTTCGTATTTATTCGCTTTTTCCGCCTTTTTGTTATAAAGCGACTCATTCGATTTGTATGTCCACAACTAATCTCAACCGTTGATTTGACATGGATCAATGGCTCTGACTTAATTCTTCACCTCTTTCCTCTTTTACCTTTTACGCACGATCTTCACCATTGGATGCCCTCATCCAACGGCCATGTTCCTAACTGCAGCCTCCCAAGTAGTCTTACCAAAATAAACGCAAGATTTTATAACATTTTTTGTATTTTGTAAGTTTTAATGGTTTTTCCATTATATAAAAGGAAAATTGAAGCCGAGGATGATGATCCTATAGGATTTCATTCTTTTAAAAAGATCGTTCTGCGGGGTTCTATACCAGGTTTCATCATTACATCATGAGTCCTGATGCCATATGAACCCCGTATCTCCTGCACATCAACAAGACACAACAATGCCTAATTGAAATAAAGATTATCAGTGTCGAAGACCCAAACACAGTAGAGATAAAGAATTGAACATTGATTATACAGTTTGGAGTGGATTATGGCTAAGATTGAAAATCAAAAGCCTAATCCACTAAATTAAACACAGTTAAAGGCAAATCAAGAATTTTTATCACACAGAGGATGCCTCCACTGCCACATCAAAGGCTAACTAATTCCTATAAACTACCTAATGGCACCTATAGCCTCAATTCATTTGATAGCGGCCGAGTAATGACAAGTACAGAGGATATTTGCCTCACAACAACCGAATAGTTATTTTAGACGAAGAAATTATTGCGAAATATCTGCTGAGTTACTACAGAGATGACACAGAGCCTTAAAAGTCAACAAAAGCTCCCACCGAGCTTAAATATTAAATGTAAAACAATTAATACAGAAAAAATATCTGTAAACTTCTCCATTGAGCCCCTCAAAGGCCAAGAAGTATTAAATATGTATTAATTGAACCTTGAAGATATTTTATCAGATCCCACCTCCTCATTTTTTCTATAAATACTTCTCTAGAAGATGAGACAATGTTGGTTGCAGAACTTTGAAATACAGTTGTACTCGAAATTTCTACCTGTAAATAGTGTGCAAAGGCTCTTGAAGCTATGTTTGTGATAGAATAGTTAGGCTGAGAAGTGAAGATTATTGCTGAACTGAAACATTAGACCTGAAGAATATAACTGGTTTGACATCAATAACAAGCTGTTTCTTGGGATCCTGGTCTATATCACTGGTGAAGTGGTCCTTTTTGTGTAATTGTTTTCCTTTTGTTATGCCAATTTTTCCATTATTTCTCTGATAAAGAACAACAAGCATAGAGTTAGGACCTACTGTTTACAGTACCCTTCTCTGACTGATAAGCTTTATCTCAATGTTTTACTCTAATTTTTTTATTTAAGAATGATTCAATACAATTTAAATAGTTAGGAATGCTGGTGTTCTCTCGCCCTACTGTTTGCTTTAAAAATTATTCTTGAAAGTTATTTTCATTATCTGCTTAGTAAAGTTAGATTAGAAAAGTGATGGTGTGCCCTGTTTTCTAGTTTCTATCTCCAAAGGTGAATTCTAAAAATTTCCCTAAGTGTTTGTTGAAAGCATACTAGGTTTAAAAGTACCTTATATGATCTTAAGTTGCATTTTTTTTCTCTTATGTGTTTTCTTTCTTAAGGTAATTATGCGGATTACTAGATTATTGTCTATTGAGTTGCTTTAATATGAACTTGCCCAAGAAATTTATGGTGAGCCATGTTCTTGGTTGGTTTTAAACAGTTACTTAAGAGGCTTTTCTTGTTTGGACTGAATATAAATCCTTGTTGAAATTATTATCAGCTTCCACCCCTCCAATGATTTTATTGTTTCCATTCCACCATTTTATCTCAAATATATCTTGTGATGTAGATGACTTGCCCCTTGGATCACTCTTGAAGTTGGTGCTCAATTAAAGCCTTGTTATGACTCCATATCCCAAATGGACTAAAAACCAGTGTTATATCTATCTTTTTAGCCAAAATCTTGTTTTTATTGCTTGCAACTTCACACCTTTGAAACTCTTTCCATTTAGGACTTTCCACTCAAATAATAATCATGCTCAACCATCCAAAACAAACAAAAACCTTTGAAATTCATAACTAGCCTAATATCATTACCCAAAAGCTTTAAAGATAAATCCATATTTGCACTTATTAGAGAGATCCCTCTCTGGATTCAGGAGGGCTAGATCCTAGAATCCCAAAGTGGTTGAAATAGTGTTCTCTCTGCAGTTTAACTTTGACAATCTTACAAATTACAGGGAGCTAACATTTCTGACGAACATACTGGGGAATTTTGAGTGTTTTTTTGGCCTAGGTACCTTTAAGGCCTCAAGAAACCTTTGATTCAAGAACACTGTGCAGTGAGTGAAAAGCAGCCTCTTCAAGCACTACCAAACCGATGGTAATCATGGTGAAACTTGTTTGAATCAGTGACAAGCTAGGCAAACCCTAGGATTCTCATAAGAGTTTATCTATCCTTGAAGGATCAACTAGCTTAGCCATAAGAGTACACTGTCTTTTTCTCATAACCGTAGCTAAGTTTTGAAACAAATTAAGGACACTCTTAACAACCAATAGGACTGAAAAATAACTTAGAAAAACCAAAAATATTTCAGATTGGTATTTAATAAACACGGTGGTGGACCATAAAACCTTTTACCTCCAAAAGAGCTAAAAACTTCCACTTGGCGACTCCACAATTCTGAACAGACCTTAAGACTCCACTGGGAAGAACCATTATCATTATAACATCATTTAAACTCAGTTATAGGACTGTAGGATTAAAATTTGTGTAAAAAAGATCAGTTAACCTTTTAAAGATTGTCATATCTGGTTGAACTTTTCTTGTTTACTTTTGTCTAAAAAACACAGCATAGTGGCTCCTAGAAAGATTCATACTAGAGCCTATCCTGACCCAGACCCACCTGAGACAGTAGATAACCCTGAAAGTATTTTTAGGAAGTCTCCTAGGATTAAATCTTCAACTGTTTTCAGATCACCCTTGAGAGCTAATTCAGTTCCTGAAAATCTTGCAGCTCTACAACAATCACAAGTTGACTTAATAAATCCATTTAGAACTAGTTCGCTTGATGATTTAGATCAGCTAGATTCAGAGTCTTCACTTTCATCTCCTGAAACAAGTGAACATCCTGGTAGTAGAGAAACAACACTACCTGATTTACATTTCCTTCACAATTTATGTGTCTCTCATCCAATATCAGCTCAGCAATCTATTCCTGGTCCATCCACATCTGTTCATCCTACATCCACTGTCCAAACCACTCCACTTCAGCCCACTTTCCATTTTTTTAATCCACCTCTCGTAAATCCACCTCCACCACATATTATAGCAGCATGGTATGCTTCCTTAGTCCTTCCTGTACCATTAGTAAATCTTCCATAGGACTATCAGTCCAAAATACCATTATATGATGCTAGTAATTCTACTACTGCATCACAACATGTGGATAAGATGAATTACTACTTTGACAAAAATGAAATTGATGATGAATCTGTCAAAATAAGACTATTTTCTCAGATTCTGGGGGGAGAAGTAAGAAAATGGTTTAAAGGCTTAGCCCCCCACAGTATCAATGATCTCCAAGCCTTCCATCAGACATTCTTAAAAAAATGGGAAGTGAAGAATAATCCTCTCCAAATACTTTCTGATTACAAGAACCTCCACAGAAACACTGGGGAAAGTGTACAAGCTTATTGTACCAGATTTAACAGTGTGTATAATGCACTTCCCCTAGATCTAAAACCTCCACAAGGTTCAGCTTTAAACAAGTTTCCTGAAGGGTTTGACCCCAAGATGGCTTATCAGCTGAGAGAAAGAGATCCGTTAACCCTTGAAGATATGCAAAAAGGAGCTCTTGCTGTGGAAGTTAACTTGATGGAGAAAAGAGCAAGAATGAAGAATGAGAAGAGAGTGTCCTTCGGAGAGAAATCCACACCTTCTACTTCTAGCTCAAAGATGGAAAGAATGGTGGAGGAGATGATGAATAAAATGAGCATTCTTGAGAGAGCACAAGCAAGTCAAAACCAAACTGCTCCTCAAAACAGAAACCAGAACAAGAATCAGAATTTTAGAAGAAATCAACCCCAAAATAGACCTAGGGAAGATGATCAATAGATCACTCCTCCCTTTCATCAAAACTATGTGAGTGAGGTTGAAGAAATAGATGAGAAAACAGAGGAAGATGATATCAACATGCTAGGAGTAGATAGTGATGACTTTGAGGTTCATTATGATAGAAAACAAGGTCTTTACACACCTTATGATGACACAAGAGATGAGGATGAAAGCTATTATCAAGACATGGAGAATGTCATCATGGAGTCTCAAAAAGAGTATGACCTTCGAAGTGAAGGAAATAAAGAAACTCCCAAAACCAAATCCTCTAAAAAATCTTCACAAAACAACACTGTAAACAAACCCAAAATTGTAAAACGAAAGGACAAAAAAGTGGCTAGAAATTCTGATAAAGGTAAAGAGAAAGGCACTCAAAACAGTACAAAACAGAGTGCAGATCTTAGTAGTGTTAGCACTTCAGCTAATACTCATGTTAAAACAATTTTTTCAAATGTAAATAGAGCAAATCAGCAAACAAATTTTGCTGACAGAGTGGCACTTAATAAGGTTGAGAAAAGAACTTCAAAGAATCAGATTCCTTTCAGTTTGGAGAAGGAAATTTCAAGAATTAAAATCTTTGTTCCCCTTACTAAGTTAGCTGCCCAGAATATATATAGATCTCAAATTTTGAAGGCTTTTAACATAGAGGAGAATAATGACACTGTCAATCTTAACGATGACCAACCAGAGCTTATTTTTGGTCCAAATATTGAAGGTAGATATCAAGAGGGACCTATTCCTCCCTTTTATGTAAGTTTAAATGTTCATGACAAGATTTTGCACAACACTATGCATGATTCTGGGGCCTCATAATTTAATGCCCAAAGCTATAATAGAGAGCCTAGGTCTAGAAATCACCAGAAATTATAAAGATCTTTACTCCTTTGACTCAAGTAGAGTGAAATGTTTAGGATTAATAAAAGACCTCTGCGTTAATTTAGCATAGATTCCAGCCAAATGCTTAGTCATGGATATTGTTGTGGCTGATGTGCCCCCAAAGTATGGTATGTTATTATCTAGGTCTTGGGGGGCTAAGTTACAAGGGACTATGCAGATGGACATGACATATGCGACCATCGCCATTTTCAATCAGACCAGAAGACTTTACAGGGAGTCACATATGCAGTACATGGCTACTAGCCAAGACAGACCACAAAATTCCCCTTTGTATTCTGTAAATATAGGCCTCGATTCATATATCCTATTTAATGATGAAACACTTACTGGGCAGGTGACTTTAATAGAATTAATGGCCAATAGAGAGGAAGAGGTAAACACCACAGAAGTGTCAAAAAAATTTGTTGCATTGGAAAATTTCAGTAAACCAAATATAACTCTTGAGCTACAAGTCATGCGTCCTTCACTTTTTAACCTAGAAAGTCAAGAAAGAATTCATCAAAGCAACGAAAAAACTGAGGAATCAGAACAAATTCAACAGAGTGCTGATATTTAACAACAATCCGAAAGCACTATGGTTGAGGAGGACAGTACCCAAGATGAGCTTGAAACTAGTCCTCTGTGGAGTATGAACTTTGACAGGTCGTGCACTAGAAGAAAGGCTGGTGCAGGTGTCTAGATTCGTAACACTAAGAACAAACACACATAGAGAATTTCATGTAGATTAAACTTCCAATGTTTGAATAACATAGCGGAATATGAATCCCTTCTTTCAGGCTTGCATTTGTTGAAAAAGTTAGGAGCCAAAAGAATCAAAGTGGATGGGGATTCTGAATTAATCATTAGGTAGGTCAACGGGGAATACAATGCTAATCACCCTAGACTTAGGGCCTATCGAAATGATGGCATGGACCTTTTGAAAACTTTTGAGGAGTCCCAGTTAATTTTTTTCCCAAGAAAAAGAAATAGCATGGCCCATAGCTTAGCTTTCGCTGCTAGAACATGCTTAACGCCATACAAAACCAAAGAATGTACAACTCAGATAAAATTCAGACCAGCCGTTCCTGATAACGAAAAATATTGGCAGGTTTTTGACGGAGACAAAAAAATAGAAGACTTCATGCAATTTAGAAATATATTTGAACTACACAGTTCGGATTCAGATTATGAAATAGACTATAATAGTGAAGAAAATTTTCTTGGTGAATAAGGACAGTCTCCTGAGCTTTCTGATATTAATCTAATGTCTAGAAAAATTGAAAACGCAACAGAAGTGAGTGCAGAGTTAGAAACAAAGGACTTAGAAACCCTACATTCTAAAGATTAGAGTTTTCCAAAGGGTCTGGCCCCTTTAGAAGAGTTGTTTGATTTTAACGATGTGGCCAAGAAGCCAAAACTGGAACCTGTAGAGACTGAAGTTTAAGAGTGAAATATAGGCAGTGAAGTAAAACCAATGATGATCAAACTATCTAAGACTTCACCATCTCACATTAAACTCAAATACATAGAGTTGTTTAAAGAATTTTCTGATGTTTTTGCGTGGAGTTACGAAGATCTAAAATCCTATGACACCGAAATAATTCAGCACAAAATTCCTCTCAAGGAAAACCAAAAGCCATTCAAACAGAATTTGTGCAGAATAAACCCTATTCAACTGCCTTTGGTTGAGAAGGATATCAAGAAAATGTACGAAGCTAGTATTATTGTCCCTATTAGATATTCTGAGTGGGTGTCTAATCTGGTGTCAGTTAGGAAGAAAATAGGAGAGATTAGGCTTTGTATAGACTTTAGAGACTTAAAAAAATCTTGACTTAAGGACAACTACCCTTTATCCAAGATGGACCATATTTTACAAAGGGTATTTGGTTCTAAAAGAATTTCTTTGGTGGATGGCTACTCAGGATATAATTAGATTTTAGCTCACCCTGATGATCAATTAAAGACAACTTTTACTACATCGTGGGGCACTTTCATGTATGTGAAATTTCCCTTTGGTCTAATAAATGCTGGTGCAAAATACAAAAGATCCATGGACATAGCTTTCTTAGAAGAATTGGGCTACTTCATTATTATTTACCTGGATGATGTCACTGTTTTTTCAAAGATAGATGAAGAGCACTTAGCACATTTGAGAATAGTTTTCGAGAGATGCAAAAAGTTTGGGATATATTTAAACCCTAAGAAAACACTATTCGGTCTCCAAGAAGGTAAACTTCTTGGGCACATTATTTCAGAAGAGGGTATTAAGATAGACCCAAAGAGGATTGAAGCCATATTGCAAATCTCTCATCCTCGAAACATCAAGGAATTTCAATCTTTCATTGGAAAGATTAATTTCTTGAGAAGGTTCATACCCAACTTGGCTGAGCTCCTTAGAAACATTACAAACATGCTGAAAAAGGAGCAAGGGGTAAAATTGAACCTTCGAAGCAAAGAATTCCTTTGAGCTGGTGAAACAAGCGTTAACCAAAACACCGGTTCTAATAAGTCTTGATTTTTCAAAAGATTTTTATATTTTTTCATTTGCATCAGAACATACAATAGCTGTTGTCCTTTAACAAAAAAATCCACAAGGACAAGAGCAACATATTGCATTCTTTAGCAAGGCTTTGAGGGATGCCCCTTTGAAGTATAACATTATGGAAAAGAAAGCATTTTCTTTGGTTAAAGCTTTAAAAGACTTCAGAGTATACATTTTGCACTCACACATCATTACCTTTGTCCCAAATTTAGTTGTGAAAGAAATTCTAACAGAGGACCCAGATGGTAAGAGAAGTAAGTGGAATGCAGTTATTCTTGAATATGATTTAGAGATAAATCCCACTAAACTCATTAAAGGCCAAGGTCTAGCTAGATTAATGGCTGAATCAAATTTTGAAGTTCTTGATCTTAATATGATAAATGCTTTGGATGATCAAGAGGAAATCTCAACTCCCATTGTTGAGGATCATTTTATGAATTCCTCTTGGTATGATAATATTCTTTATGTTTTGCTTAATTTGAACACATCTCCTGGTTTGACAAAAACAATGGCAAGGTTTCTAAAGTTAAAATATATAAACTATTGAATTATAGATAAATGTCTTTATTGGAAAAATGCAAGTGGGATATTGCTTAAATGTTTTCCTGAGTATAATGCAGAGAAAGTTAAGCACGATTTCCATGAAGGGGAATGTGGAGGCCACCTATACTGGAAGACAACAGCTAAAAAAATCCTAAGGGATAGTTATTATTGGCCCACTCTCTTCCTTGATGTATACAAGATGATCATTGCCTGTCATAAATTCCAAATTTTTGAAGGAAAAAGGAAGCTGCTACCCTTACCTCTGCATCCAATCACTGTTGAAGCTCCTTTTCAGCAGTGGGGACTTGACTTCATAGGAGAAATCCATCCACCATCCTCTGCCCAGCATAGATGGATTCTCACTGCCACAGACTACTTCACCAAATGGATAGAAGCCATCCCTTGTAGGCAAGCTAATGATTCTGTCATTATAAAATTCATGGAGACTAATATTCTCTCTAGATTTGGTTGTCCTACCAAGATCATCACTGATAATGCAACAACATTTGGATCCAAGAAGATGGTTGAATTCTGTCACAAATATCATATATCATTGGGGAATCATATTGCTTATTACCCTCAAGGTAATGGACTTGCAGAATCCTCAAACAAAAGTTTGGTGAATATAATCAAGAAGCTGTTGGAGGACAACAAGAAGTCTTGGCACACAAAGCTTGTTCATGCACTTTGGGCTGACAGATTGACATTGAAGAAATCTATTGGTATGTCACCCTACCAGCTTGTGTATGGTATGGATGCAATTTTTCCTACCAGCCTTGGTGTACCATTTATGAAATTGATTCAAGAGGTTCAGTTTGAAGACAATGACATGATCAGAAGGATTAATCAAACAATTCATCTTCAACAAACCAGAGAGGAGGTTTATAACAAATAATTACAAAATAAAGACAACATCAAAAATATTTTTGACAGAAGAACAAAGGCCAGCAATTTCAATGTTGGGGACAAAGTTTTAAAGTGGGACTCGAGGAGAGAAGACAAGGGCAAGCATGGGAAATTTGAAAAATTATGGCTTGGCCCTTATCTCATTCATTTTGCTGCAGGTAATAATGCCCTTTTCTTGCAGGTGTTGAATGGATTTGAACTGTTTGGGGTTCCTGTCAATGGTATGATTCTTAAACATTACTTCTCTTGAACCATGTCATGTTTTGAAGCCTTTTTATCTTTTTTCTCTCATTATAAATATTTCACCCATCGTTGCATTCAAAGTTAGAAAAATACAAAAATACAAAAACAATAGAAGAAAGAAAAGAGGGTAGATTGTAAAAACAACAAAGGTACAACCCCATACCAAAAAACAGAAACAAATTTGAAAGTGTGCAAGCTTAAATGCCACTCCTAAAAAACACACTTCTAGTTAGTCATACAACCTAATCATGACTAATTAGTTTTAAAATGACTGCTGATAGGATAGTGAATTCGATTTTCCAAGCATCTTAATATTGGCTTATCAGTAGGTAGATTAGGTTAGAAATTAAATTTTCAAACAAGCTCAAATTCTGAACCTAAGTTTCCAAACAAAAATGACTCAAATATGTTTAAATTTCTGAGTCAAAACAGAGGTAAAACTGGTTCTAATTAGTTCAAAATCTGAACTAGAGAACAAGCAAAGAAAATCTCAAACAGAAGTAAAAAAAAAGCTGAAAAAAGATGAAGGAAGTGCTTAGAACTTTTAGATCATAAGCCTTCCATTTTGATCTAAATTTCTGTAAAATAATATATATGTGCAGCTTGTTTTTTATGCCATAGATCAACATCAAGTTAGACTGTTCAATCCTGACTTGTATGCTTTCAAATTTCTGTTTTAAAAATTAGATAATAAAAATCTGTTAGAATGTTTAATCCTAATAGATTAGTAGATTAGGTAGAGAAGCATACGAACTCAACTGTTTAATCTGAGTTCATGGAGAAATAAGAAGTAGAAATAGATTAGATATTTTTCTTTCAAAAGAATAAAATGTTGTAAAATAGTTTGCCAATCCAAGTGCACTCTAAAGAAGAAAAAATGTTATATCAGTAGGATTGGGTAGGTAGAAAGCTTGTTGATGAAGATCCATTGTTTTTTCATGGCTGCTAACATTTTTCAGAACAAAGAAGATCATCCAAGTAAGAAAGTTGCAGCCCAATGGATGAGGCACCGATCAACCTCCAGAGAATGCAAGTCTGAAGTTCTTGATGCCTTGAAGAAGGCATTATCCCCAGGTGGAGCCACTGTTAGCCACCTATAAAATTTATTATATCAAAAGGTGGCTAAAACATTTTTGGAGCCTTCAAGGAACAAGTTTTATTGCAAAAAATTGTTATCTCTTGAAGACTATTGAAGACATCATGCTCTTTGTTTAATCTTCACTGTTTTTTCCCTTTAAAACTCAGAAATTCTATTATTTTCTTGAAGAAAAGACTACTGCAAAAATCCCTTTCTCCCCATTTTTCCTTTCCTTTCACTTCGAATTAACCTTCATTTTTACCCCTTTTTCCCATGGAATTCCTCTATTTCCAATTTTTTCCCATTTCCCCTTCATTTTTACCCCCGATTGGCCACTCCCCTGATCCTTCCTCCACCGTTGATATGATCTATAGATCGACGGTTCACAATCAATCACATCGGCACTCCTATATCCATTTCCTCCTCCGATCGTAAAGCTCTGATTGCATCTAGGTCGTCCACGTGTCCAGATCGGATGGTCCAGATTGCATCTCCCGACTTTGGTTTAAAATCATATACCCCTTGTGTAATGTTTTAGGACCAATCTCAGTCGTTGATCTCTACAAATCAACGGCCCATATTAACCCCTTTCTCCGCCTTTGTATTTTTTCATTCAACCCCAGATTAAATCTCCACCATTGATCCTGTACATCTAACAACCCAGATTTATCCCGACAGGCCCAACTCCTATGGGTCCTGCCTTCCTTAGATTTGATCTCAGCCTTCCAATATTTGATCCAATGGCTCAAATTAAAACCACCCCGCCTGCTATGACCTGCGCATCATATCAATATCATGCTTACTCCCCACCGTTCGATCTAAGGCCCCAGATCTAACGGCTGACGTTCCATTTCGCGTAACTTTGAGCACAACCTTTAATCCCAAAAAGTCACATGATATAGGCAGTTTTTTGATGCCACGTGTCGGCCTTTGACGCATATCACGTCCAAAAAGCTAAAACCGCTTTCTCGCCCTTCTGCTACGTGATACTTCTGATTTATCCTCCCGAAACCTCTTTCCCCTTTTCATTGTGTTTTATCACGTTATATTTCCCACCATTGATCTCTGCAGATCAACGGCTCAAATCTAATCTAGCCGTATACTATCACCCTCCACCCACTCACCAAGGGCCTTCATTGCTCATCCTGGCCATTGATCTCCTAGGGCCGAACTGATCTAAAAACCCACGACCATTTGGAAACCCCGAATTCCATTTTAATGATTTTCCTCCGCCAAAGGGTATTTTAACTTATTTCCTTCATATTTCTTCGCTTTTTCCACCTTTTTGTTATAAAGCGACTCATCCACTTTGTATGTCCACAACCAATCTCGACTGTTGATTCGACATGGATCAATGGATTGGACTTAGTTCTTCACCACTTTCCTCTTTGACCTTCTACGCACAATCTCTACCCTTAGATGCCCTCATCCAATGGCCATGCTCCTAACCGTAGCCTCCTAAGCAGTCTTACCCAAATAAACGCAGGATTTTATAATATTTTTTTTTATTTTGCAAGTTTTAATGGTTTTTCCATTATATAAAAGGAAAATTGAAGTCGAGGATAACGATCCTCCAGGCTTTCATTCTTTAAAGAAGATCATTCTGCGGGGTTCTATACCACGTTTCGTCACTACATCATGAGTGTTGATGCCATATGAACCCTGTATCACCTGCACATCAACAAGACACAACAATGCCTAATTGAAATAAAGAGTATTAGTGTTGAATACCCAAACACAGTAGAGATGAAGAATTAAACATTGATTATATAGTTTGGAGTGGATTACGGCTAAGATCGAAAATCAAAAGCCTAATCCACTAAATTAAACACATTTAAAGGCAAATCAAGAATGTTTATCACATAGAGGATGCCTCCACTGCCACATCAGAGGCTAATTGATTCCTCTCAGCTACCTAATGCCACCTGTAGCCTCAATGCATTTGACAACAGCTGAGTAATGACTAGAAGAGAGGATATTTTCCTCACAACAACCGAACAGTTATTTTAGCCGAAGAACTTATTGTGAAATATCTGCTAAGTTACTATAGAGATGACACAGAGCCTTAAAAGTCAACAAAAGCTCCCACTGAGCTTAAATCTTAAATGTAAAACAATTAATACAGACAAAATATCTGTAAACTTCTCCATTGAGCCCCTAAAAGGCCGAGAAGTATTAAATCTGTATTAATTGAACGTTGAAGATCCTTTGTCAAATCCCACCTCCTCATTTCTTCTATAAATACTTCTGTAGAAGATGAGACAATGTTGGTTGTAGAACTTTGAAATACACTTGTGCTCAAAATTTCTACCTATAAATAGTGTTCAAAGGCTCTTGAAGCTCTTTTTGTGATAGAATAGTTAGGCTGAGAAGTGAAGATGATTGTTGAACTAAAACATTGGACCTGAAGACTGTAACTGGTTTGACATCAATAACAAGCTGTTTCTTAGGATCCTGGTCTATATCACTGGTGAAGTGCTCCTTTCTGTGCAATTTTTTTCCTTTTGTATATGCCAATTTGTCCATTATTTCTTTGATAAAAAATAGCAAGCATAGATTTAGGACCTATTGTTTACAGTACCCTTCTCTGATTGATAATGTTTTCCTCAAATTTGTTTATTTAAGAATGATTCAATACAGTTTAAACAGTTAGGATTGTTGGCATTCCCTCGTCCTACTGTTTGCTTTAAACATTATTCTTGAGTGTTATTTTCATTATCTACTTAGTAAAGTTAGACTAGAAAAGTGGTGGTGTGCCCTGTTTTCTAGTTTCTATCTCCAAAGGTGAATTCTAAAAGTTTCCCTAAGTGTTTGTTGAAATCAGACTAGGTTTAAAAGTACCTTATCTGATCTTAAGTTGCATTTTGTTTCTCTTATGTGTTTTCATACTTTCTGAAGGTAATTATGTGGATTATTGGATTGTTTTCTATTGAGTTTCTTTAATACAAACTTGTCCAAGAAATTTATGGTGAGACCTATTCTTGGTTGGTTTTAAACAATTACTTAAGAGGCTTTTCTTGTTTGGACTGACTATAAATCCTTGTTGGAATTATTATCAGCTTCCACCCCTCCAATGTTTTTATTGTTTCCATTCCATAATTTTATCTCAAATAGATCTTGTGATATAGATGACTTTCCCCTTAGATCACTCTTGAAGTTGTTTCTTAATTAAAGCCTTATTATGACTCCATAGCCCAATGGACTAAAAACCAGCGTTATATCTATCTTTTTAGCCAAAAGCTTGTTCTGATTGCTTGCAACTTCACACCTTTGAAAATCTTTCCATCTAGGACTTTCCACTCAAATAATAATCATGCTCAACCATCCAAAACAAACAAAAACCCTCAGAGTTCATAACTAGCCTAATATCATTACCCAAAAGCTTTAAATATAAATCCATCTTTGAACTTATTTGAGAGATCCCTCTCTGGATTCAGGAGGGCTAGATGCTAGAATCCCAAAGTGGTTGAAATAGTGTTCTCTCTGCAGTTTTACTTTGCCAATCTTGAAAATTACAGGGAGCTAATAGGTCCAACTCCTATGGCACC